>JAKCPI010019223.1:0-16753 GCA_023213315.1 Euborellia annulipes | reverse complement strand
AATTATAATTTTCAATAGATAAAATAACGAAAGAAAAGAAAATGAAGTTGAAAAAATTGTGTTCGTTTCAAATGGAGGTGACAGTTTCAAAATCCATTTCATCAACTCTTTCAAATGATAACAAACTTGCTGTTATATCAAATAAAAGTGGAAATTTTGGTAAACTAAAACATATTAATAAATATTACTAGTATCTTTACAAATTAAATTGAAGAAATTAACTTTAACACTAATTAATAAAGAATCAAGTCAGGAATATCAAAAAAGAAAGCATCAATTACTTATTGTATTTAAGGAGTTTTTTAAGATGTTTAGGAAATTATTATTCGTTTAATTCAATTATATAGTTAATGAATTTCATCCCATTAATTTATTCTGTGATAAAATTCTGTCACACCATAAATCAATGTGCCAATTCATCCGCCATTGTTGCACAACTAAGGGGCGGATGAACAAATGCACATGTATCTTATCTGCAAATTTAATGACTAAAAAATCATAAAAAATTGACGGGGGATCATCCGAAAAAAAATTTCTGGATAGGGCCCTAGAATGAATAAACGACTTTTGATGGCACAATAATAAAAAGTTATCCCTCGCGCATGTCTTTTTCTTTATTAAACCTTTGTTTATAAAAATGAAAATAAAAAAATAGAATAATGTAGAGAGCAAAGAGAGACGAGAGCACTGAAAGATTTTTTTTACGTTGAGGCTCGGTGTCTACTTTTTTTCTACTTTGTCTTCTGCACTGCGCCTTGTCCAGTTGATGCAGACAACATCACATCATCAGTCATTTTTGGATCTTATACGAATTTTCTTTCCTGCTGCATTTGGGAGATTTCGATTCGAGATGAATTAACAGGATTTATTTGTTTTGGAAAATAACGGATTACGTCTTCAAGTATTGCTCTTCAATAAATGAAGAGCCACTTTTTTCGAGCCTGTTGGTAAATTATCGTGTCAATTGAACGAGAATCGTGCAACGTCAGTGGTGCCTGGTGATTTTGATGGTGATGGTTATTCAGATATTCTGACAACATCGGTTGATTTAAATTTACATAAAATTAAAGTTTACATTCATTGGGGTGGTGGTAATTATTTGAACTGTAGTGATCCGAAAGAACCGAATTGTGACTCTTGATGCTCAACCTCTGGCTGTTGATTATAATCAAGATTCGGCAATTGATTTATTTGGTGTGAAAGATAATATAGCTGGTTTTTGGTTGATTTCTCCCTAATCGTACTACAACAGTGAATGCTACAAAAGTGTTGGGTCGTAATTCAAGTTGGCCAGAATTACGGAAACCTCATTCACATGCCTTTCTAGATGTGAATCAAGATCATTTTGCTGATTTGATATTAAGTACAGAAAAAGGGATATGAAGTTTGGCTTGGGAATAAATCTCGAGAATATACTTTCTCTGTAAGTTATGAGAAACCGGGATCATCATCTGCAATCATTGGACAATCATTATTTGCAGATATAAATTTGAGTGGTAAATTAGAACATATTGTTCCAGTATGTTTAGATAAAGAATTGTAAAGATTGTTCTCTGTTTAGTCATTCTTCTTGGAGTGTGAATTTAAATGAAAGTTGGAAGGATTTACATCCAAATATGCGAGATAAAAATGGACACAATTGGTGTTTTACAACAAATTCACAAGTTGTGAATACAATAACAATTCGTGCTGGTGATTTCCATATGGATGGACATCCTGATTTACTTGCTAGTTTATCTGATGGTAAATCTGAACCTAGAAGCTATCTTTTAGAAAATGTTGCTGCTCCAGAGAATTCTCAAGGTCGAACATTTCATATCAATTGGGACGCTCTCTCTCCACTTAGTAACACATCACAATTGGGAACATTTTATGATTTATACCAAGATGGGGTATTAGATGTGATATTTTATGGCAAGAGTCAAGCACAAGCTTTTCGAAATACTCTTGATTATGATGCCAATTTTATAAAAGTAATGGTTCTTGGACAGGGGAGTGTTCCAGGTGCTCATGTCTCGTATCGTACACCAACACAAGAAGGAGCCCCAAGAGTTGCAGCCACTGTACAATTAGCACAATCTGCTCATTTCACTCTTGCTTTGCCCTATGTAATCTTTGGTTTGGGTAGAACACCAAATTTTGTTGATTCATTACAAGTGAGTGTAGGTGGATTGAGTAAAGAATGGACTCAAATTATTCCTAATTCACAATTAGTTGTGACGACACATCCCCCAAAATGGCGTGCTAGACTTTTTGTTACACCAAGTAAACTTGTTTTGCGTTCTGTTTTTGCATTATTAGCAACTTGTGCTTTTATGCTGCACTTATTGCAATTCTCTATTGGAAAGAACGTCGTGAAGATCGTTTAGAAAAACTTCAAGAAGCTCATCGATTTCATTTTGATGCTATGTAACTAACTATGGGTGCTTCTCTCTTCTCTCTCGCTGTTCTAAAATAAAACTATTTTTGAGTTGTGATTATTGTGATTTTTTAAATTTATTTATTTATTTAATAAAATAAAGAAATAATTAATTATCAATATAAATAAATTTCTTCTGTTTGATTTGTTTCTTGTTTGTTTTTTTTTTTTGCTTCACAGGAGTTGAAACATGATCCAAATGAGACGGATATGACACTTTCGAGTCGTTGGAGTAATATTATAACATCAACATCGCTGCCGACATCTAAAGCCTCAAAACACATCAATTTAGATCCATTCTTATTCTTTTAGAACGTAATGAATTAGTTGATTCACTTCTTGATCCTGAATTAGCACCATATTTACCTCGAGCCAAAGAACCGTTTATAGATATGGCTCAGGCAATTTGGTCACCACAAGGACTTCATTTTCGTGCACGATGTCTTCTTGCTACTTTAACAAATCGTGGTGCTTGTCATATTTGGGCATATGAACGCAATGAATGGAAATTACTCTTTTCTCCTTCAGAGAGGATCTTTGATTTTCATCATTTTGATCATCAAAATGATCAGCAGCAATCATTAAGCAATTTGAAAACAAAAGATCATTTTATAGCATTATGTCAGAATGTCAAAGAAATTTTCTTCACTTCAATTTGCTGGAGTCCAGTTATAATAAATGATTTGACACTTTTAGCTTGTGGAAATGCTCAGGGGAAAATTATCTTTTGGAAAATTAATAAATATCAATTGAATAATCATCTTTCAACAAGAGATTCTTTAAATTTAGATGGATTGACATTTAATTTAAAAAATCGAATTCATTTAATGCGTTGGCATCAAAGAGGTGAAAAATTTTTATCTTTTTGTCTCCACATTAAATGGTGAAGTCACATTAATTCCACTTGAAAAATATAATTCGACATTTGTACAAAGTGGTCCATTTATTAGTCTCTGGACAGAACAAGATTCTGCACGAGTTGATCATGTTTTATTTATAAATCAAGACAATGATGAGATTTCAATTATTTTTACAAAAGTTCAACATTTAGTTATAATTATATTAAATAAAGATGGCACAATTAAGAATACAAATTTCTTTCTTGTTGGTCTCATTACCGGTTTACAATTGATTGATAATCATTCCTTATTATTTTGTACCTATCGTGGAATTATTTATAAATTTTCTCTTTTATTTGAAAATCCTCCTGAGCAAATTGAAAATTTACGTCTACAAAATGCAACTTGTGTTGGTTTAACAGCATCGAGATCAACTCATCTCTGGTTCCTTATTATCAGGCGAGTATCTCCTTCTCTCTCTCTCTCTCTCTCATTTTAGCCATTTCTCTCTTTTAATAATCATTATTTAAAAACCATTTCAGACCTTTACGCGTTCAAACAAAAATTTATTCTGAATTACGCGTGTTAATGCAAGACGAAACATTATTAATTTTCAATCCATTAAAACCTTTATGGACACAAATGGATATGTTAGAAATTATTCGTATCAATTCAATGCAAATGGAAATGATTCCAGGAATAGAGAAACTCTATGAGATTGAAAGCTTTGAAGACATTTCTATTGAACAATTGAAATTTTATCTCCAATTGGTTTTAATAGCACTAGCGCATGAAGATCTACGAGAAAATGAAACCAGAGGCTCCGAATTGGTTCGTAGACGCTTTTTGCTTTCATTTCTATTCTCTATTCATTTTTCCAAATATCTCCACATCCTTCATCGTTTAAAGTAATTTCGTATATAGGTCTATTTTCTTTTCAATTTGCGTCCTCACAAAGAAATTTAAATTTCATTCATTTGTCAGTGCAAATTCTACATATTCTAAAATTTTATTTTTTGAAAAATACTTTAGAATTAACGCATTTTGCAAATTACACCGACGATGCTAATATAAAACCCCTATCTACCTTAAAAGCCTTAGCACAAAGATAGAGGTATCGCTTCATTTTTCTATTTATTTCATAATCACTAGTAATTGATTAAATTATAAGGACGAGTTCTAAATGGCACCTGATGCCCGAGCTGCAATATTGTTTATAATCTTTTCTCTTTTCTTTGCATCTCAATACGAAAATTGAAATTTAATATATATGATTAATTATAGAATAATAATTGTGAGATTTAATTATTCAATTTTTTAACTTTAATTATCTCTATCTTTATTATATTTTACTTTCTCTTACCTATGTATATATGTAATATATATATAGAGAGAAAGTATTGGTTTCATGTCAAAAATTCGATGTCGAGATTTTGATGGATCTTCACGTTTTGAGGTCCCCTGAATCCAAAAAAGTGGTTTTCGCGACATGGTCTGTCTGTGGGTGGGTGGGTGTGTGTGTTCAATTTTAAGCATGAAGGAATTGAGCTATGAGGTTGAAATTTTATATTTAAGTTAAACACCCCCCGGGACCGGAAAAATAAGCTTTTTAATCAAAATCGGCCAAAGACTACTAGTACTTTACTGATGTACTTTTTCAGTTTTTTCGATTTTCTCAAAATTCGCTCTAACGATTTTGATTAAAATTCAAAAATCAATTATTTTTTAGATGCTCTTTCAAATGTATATTCTCGTTTTGCCCTCAAAATTGTTTGAAGACCACTTTACTCTTGCACTCCATAGAAAAGATAGGAGAAATGGTTGCCATGGTATCAAAATATAAACATTTTGCCATACTTATAAATTTTACATCTGAATTCAAATATTCCCTACTGCTCGGGAACTAAATACATGTCGACACAAAAAATCTGGTGTGACAAGCACAGTACACAACTTTCGATTACCGAAGGTAAGAGAGGGTTGTGTGCTGTGACAGTCACACCAGATTTTTAATTACGAACAATTTGTGAAGTGGCTGTTGTATTCAGCAACAGGTGAGGAAGCGGGCAGCCAGGAAGTGAGCCTCTACGAAATGAAACTCAAGAGTAGTGGAGACACTTTCGCCTATAACACTAGTCGACAAAAATGAACTTTTTTTTCTTTCACAAGAATGAAGATATGAAATTCTAGAAGTATTTTTCACCCTGAATTCAGATATGTAGTTAGAATTTTTCCATCAGGCACAGTTTTAGAGATATAGAGCAAAATAGATTTTAGTCGAAAATGGGCTCTAAAACGGCTTTTATTTAAAATGTTCAAATTATTTTTAACGCGACACCCCGTCAAATTATGCAGATAGTTAGAATACATGTAAATTTTAAGTTTCATTCCAATCGGAGGTCATTTAGACGTGCCGCAAACGGCTTAAAGTTTAGAAAAATCGAAATTTTCAAGATTTTTTTTGCCTTGGTCACCCCTAATACAATTTTAGAGATCCCTGAATGAAAAAAACATATATGTACGATATTCTATAGTTCTTTGGCTTTCTAAAAATCATTCATTCGTAAAAATCTGTTAATTATTAACGAAATTATTAATAAAAACGTGAGCAAAGAAAAAACACAAGTACATTCACTGGACGAAAAAATGGACCTCTTGTTCTTTTAGAAGTATAAAGAAAGATATGAGATTCAAAAAATATTTTTTTTAATAATATTTAATAAAGTTAGGGCCCGTGACCCGATGCTCAGAGAGGATACATTAGCTTCTCGTGGAGATGGTTCGCTTTTTAATTCAATTGAAGTCCATTTTTTTCGACCAGTGAGTGTACTTGGGTTTTTTCTTTGCTCACGTTTTTATTAATAAATTCGTTAATAATTAACAGATATTTACGAATTAATGCTTTTAGAAAGCCAAAGAACTATAAATATCGTACATATATGTTTTCATTCAGAGATCTCTAAAATTGTATAGGGTGACCAAAAGCAAAAAATCTTGAAAATTTCGATTTTTCAAACTTTAAGCCGTTTGCGGCACATCTAAATGACCTCCGATTGAGAATGAAGCCTAAAATTTACATGTATTCTAACTATCTGCATAACTTGACGGGGTGTCGCGTTAAAAATAATTTGAACATTTTAAATAAAAGCCGTTTTAGAGCCATATTTTCGACTAAAATCTATTTTGCTCTATATCTCTAAAACTGTACCTGATGGAAAAAATTCTAACTACATAGCTGAATTCAGGGTGAAAAAATGCACTAGGTTCACTAATCAGATATCTTGTGGAAAAAAATCCTTGTCGACTAGTGTAATTAAATATCGCCATCCTCAGTCCATTTTCGAGAGTATGCACTCAAATGCCGATGCATTGAGCCACATGTAGAGTTGTCAATTGGTGGGTATTGATATACATAAAATGCTTGTACAGTCACCGCCACAAGTGCCTGGTCTGCTTGAAAGTAGAGCCATGAGCCTAGTCAATCAAATCAATATTTTCCAAATAAATAAATCATCTTTTTTTTAATGTAACTGAAAGGTAAAAGCTATTTTTAAAGATAACACTTCCGAAGTTTTGCATTTTGGTTGCCTAAGCTCAAATTTTCACTTCATAGCAAATCAGGCACTTGTATACTATATCCCAAGCAATGCTAAGAGCATTTTATATATCATTCTCTTCACGTGACAATTTTGTCACTGGAACTGAATGTATCGTATATAAAAAGCTCTTAGCATTACTTGGGATATATATATATACCGGTATAGTGAGGGACAATATTAAATTCTACCCATGCGATTTCTACTTGTGATTATTTCATTGTTTTTATAAAAGAAAATGAAAATCTTTATTTAAAATTTTCTAGGTTTGAACCATTAATGCTTAATATTGTCCCTCACTGTACAAGCATTTTATGTATATTAATACCCACCAATTGACAACTCTAGATGTGGCTCAATGCATCGGTATTTGAGTGCATACTCTCGAAAATGGACTGAGGATGGCGATATTTAATTATAGCCGAAACTGTCTCCACTACTCTTGAGTTTCATTTCGTAGAGGCTCACTTCCTGGCTGCCCGCTTCCTCACCTATATTTTATTACTTTTACAATTTTATAAAAGACAAATTCTCTCTGTCTGTCTGTTTGTTTTGTAACGCAGAGACTCGGAATCTACTGGTTGGATATTCAGGAAGTTTTTTCAATGGTTAGAGAATTTCCCGGGGATGGTTTTATGTCAAATTAGGGTTAGAAGACCTCCCTTTTAAGAGGTTCGCAAATCTGGAATTCTTCCATTGGAAAGCAATATGAAAAATTAAAGCTAATTAATTATGGAATAATAATTGAATCAGGGCCGGATCTAGGGGGGGGCAGTGGGTGCACGTGCCCCGGGCGGCAGATATCAGGGGGCGGCAAATTTTGCGTCTCTAAAAAAAAGGTAAAATATTTTTTCGGACGGGAAAATTTGGTTCCGCGAAAAAAAAAAAAAATTTCGCAGAAAAAATTTTCGAGATCAGGGAAAATTTTAAAGGAGGGGGCGGCAAATTAGAATTTTGCCCCCCTAAAAAATCTCCTAGTTCCGGCCCTGAATTGAATAATTAAATCTCCCAAATGGAAAATATTCAAAATTGTTATATAATTAATTTTTTTTTTTTTTTTTTTTTTGAGAATAAATAGATAAAGTAAATGGACAAAATTTAAAAATTCTTCCCCTCTAAAATTCCAAGTTTCGAGAATTGAGAAACATATAAAAGCCTAAACTAATATATAATAGTTTGAGAGGCGAGATCTTTAGCTCTGTTTGTTTGTTTTCTAGCTGGATTTCGCTTCCAAGATTCGCCTATACATCTCAATCCACCAAGCGAATTGGCTCCGAGAACGCTATTCCCTGGAATGGCAAGAGAACGCAGACAATTGCACAAATGAGAATCTCCTCGTGAGCTGGTCACTTGCGAATCAAGTCCTTTGCAAGCTCATTCGGAAGGATTTCCTGAAAACAAAACCAATCTCTCTGGCTGGTCCAGAATTGTGTCCAGAGTCGTGCATCATTTGTGATGAGCCCATCACAATCACATTGACAGAGGAGGCGATATCTAAAGCCCTAGGCAATTGTGAGCACAATGTGAGACGATGTAATTTTACTTTTCGTCAGATAAGTACAGAATCCCTTTTGACTTGCACCAGATGCCCCGGAGTCGCCTGTTGCTTAGATATTGAATTTTTTATGCTTTCTGATTTCCCTAAATGTATGTTTTGTGATTCAGTTCTTGAATGTGACGATCGAATTCGATAAAACTCTTTTTTATTTTATTTCTCTATTCTGTATACATACATGTTTAAAAAAATAAAATTCTTAGAATACATTTTTTATTTTTATAAAATAATATAATGTTTATAAAGTGTTATAATTCCAAATAGTAGAGACACTCTGCGAGTAGAGATGATGCCCTTGGGGTTGGGGATAATGAATGAATGTCGATCCCGAATTGGCCGTCGCAGAAGTCAAGCAGGTGACTAATTGTGCTGCCGTTGCTTGACTTAATCCTTTAGACAAACAAAATGCCAATCTTTCTGGTTCTAATTGTCTTCCTGTTCTTAGCGCTTCACTCAAAGCTTGAACATAATTACGTGCTAAACGCAATGTCTCAATTTTGCTTAATTTCGCCGAACGAGTCATTCCTAAGGGTAGAACACTGAAAATAAAATTTAAATAAGAAAAAATAAAAAAAGAAAGAAAAGTTGGAGAAGAGAATACCATCTAAGACGATCGAGGGCAGCATTTAATCCATGCATTCGATGTCTTTCTCTTGCGTTTGCTTTGCATCGACGAGATTTACTGCCAATTGCTTCTTCTCTAGTCATTTCTTCCATCACTCACTCTCTCCTCGTCTTTTTGTCTCCCTGACGCTAATGCAAACTCATATCAATCCACTCTTTGATAAGCCCATCCAAGCAAACAAATAAATGCTTGCTTATCTAATAATTGACATTTATCCCCACCCTCTTCTTCCTCCTCCACCCTCCTCTCAATCATTCTCTTAATTAACTCTACCGAATTTGATTTATTTTTATTTTTCTCCCTCTACAGTATATAAACCCCCCTATGTAAAATATCTTATTATTAATCAAATTCATCGACCAGTCAAATGATATATGACAAAAAGCTACTCGTTAAATCTCCGTCCTTATCCTCTCCAGAGATAGGTATTTGTCTTTTTTATCTAAAACAATTTTTTTATCTAATTTCTGAATTAATTCAATGAGCCAGCAGCAAAAAAAAAATCAATTTCTTTCCCTTTGTTTAATTTAACGATATGTTTTATATTTTTTCATGAAAAAATATATCTATTAATTACGGTGTCGTTCTTGACGGTCGTGTACTCCGTGTCAGCAGCCAGTTACCAAGTCCTTGCGTTACAATCGGACAGATAGATTTTGTTATAAAATAAGAGATTACAATTTTATATGAGAGTTTACATCGTCTGCGGACACTGTTCTGCCTCCTCATCTCACCAAAATCTGAATGTGACCCATGCGACCTCAAATCTGATTGGATTTTGCCTTTTATATAATAGTATAATATTATCAAGGATGGAGGTACCAAAAGTTCTTGACCCAGAGACGACAACAAAGGGCAGGAACGGCCAAATATTTATTAATTCAAATAGGCGAAAAAGGTAGGGAGATCATAATTAGTCCGCGACAATACGGCACATTTGAATTCAAGATGTAAAATTTATAAGTATGGGAAAATATTTATATTCTGTTATCATGGCAGCCTTTTCTCCTATCTTTTCTATGGAGTACAAGAGTAAAGTGGTCTTCAGAAGATTTCAACTGCAAAATGAGAATATACATTTTAAAGAGCATCTTAAAAATAATTGATTTTTGAATTAAAAAAAAAATCGTTGGACCAAATTTAGAGAAAATCGAAAAAAACTGAAAAAGTACATCAGTAAAGTACTAGTACTCTTTGGCCGAGTTTGATTAAAAGCTTCGTGTCTCGTCCCTGAGAGGTGCCTAACTTAAATATAAAATTTCAACTTCCTAGCTCTTTTCGTTCTTGAGATATTTTGTTCACAGACACACACACAGACAGACAGACACACAGACAGACACACAGACCGACCATGTCGCGAAAACCACTTTTTTGGATTCAGGGGACCTCAAAACGTGAAGATCCATCAAAATCTCGACATCGAATTTTTGACATGAATCCAATACTTTCTCTCTCTATATATTATTAATAACATATATATAGAGTTAAGAGAAAGTAAAAAATTTATTACATCTTGAATTCTAATACATGTGGGCGGAAACTAAATATATGTCGACACAAAAAATCTCGTGTGACAAACTTTCAATAGCAGAGGTAAGAGAAAGTTGTGTGCTGTGCGACCAGTCACACAAGATTTGAAGTATTTAAATCTTCTTTGTTGGCTTAATATTTCGAAATCAATTATTAAAATAGAATAGCTCTTTCTTCTTCTTAAACAGTACCGGTATCATGTCAGAATTTGATTAATATAGGAATGCCGTTGGCCGACAATCGAAATGAAATACGTTTATTGTTGTTTGGAAGAATCAGCCGTGTCTTTTAGATAAGACCCAGTTACTAGGGAGCACCGCGTAGAGGTTCCTTCCATGCCCCCCAAAAAATTATCCCCGTCTTCTTTTAAAGCCCGATCCAGTGAGTAAATGGCCTTTGCTCTAGCGGCTTGTGGTCATTTGAAAAAAAAATTTATTTTTCATTGTATCTTGAAAGTGGTAACAAATAAAAAGAAACAAATTCTAGGGCATTCTTTGATCTACCAGTATTTTAATATTAGTAACTGATGTCCAAATGATTTATAGAAAAGTTTCTTGAATGAGGTGGCGAATAGGCGAATAGCTAAGCAGGACAAGCTAAAGATTAAGGAACTGGGTTAGCTCGTTCGTGTTCGAGAAATCTCCTCATCGGGATTGAAAGGTGCGAGATGCGAGATCTCACCCTCCAGTAACAGACACAAATGAGTCAATTTCAATTCTTGAATGTTGCAATTTTTACGTCGATTAAATTTTCTTTTCTTCTAATTAATTCAACTTCAATTCTCGACTTGTTTCAATTTTATCACAGGAAATGATTTGCAAAATGTATGAGTGAGCGGCAAATATAATAGAATTCTTTTCTGGGCGGTTTTCTGCTTGAGCATCGAAATTGTCAATTTTCTGAGATTTCATTCATGTTTTCTATATTTTAGAAGATCATCTACAAGTTATCTGAAAAAAAAAAAATTTATTCTAACTAATAATATTCAATCGAAATTATTTAAATATAGAATATATTAATTTTATAATATTAAAAAAATTACCTTTTAGGAATTTCTCCTCTAATATCAACTAGGAAAAACATTCCAT
Source organism: Euborellia annulipes (assembly GCA_023213315.1). Taxonomy (NCBI): domain Eukaryota; kingdom Metazoa; phylum Arthropoda; class Insecta; order Dermaptera; family Anisolabididae; genus Euborellia; species Euborellia annulipes. Next base: position 5,101 of record JAKCPI010019223.1, on the reverse strand, counting down.
TACCGAAAAAGAGCATAAATTAAAATTTTGACTCATTTGCTTAAAGAAAAAGGCAAATGAAAAGATTGGACTCGATTGCCTGCGTAATTAAATACAACTTTCTGCATCGCTGGCTTTTTATATATATTTATTATAAAGTCAGATAGATGTATAGTAAGCACATCTTTCGTCGCTCTTTTGGATAAATATTATTATTTTTTTCATGAAAATGAGCGGTCCTAAAAAAAAAAAATTGAATTAGTATTGACTCTAATCAGTCAGTTAATTATGAGGAATATCAAGTTAGTGAAATATTTACCTTTCATTTTTCGAGATTTTTTCTCTTCTCTCACACAAATATTCACTAAATAAAAGTAAACCCCAAAAAAAATTACCTCTTTTAGTTTTCCGACAATAATTATTTACTTATGGAATATATTTAAATGTCTCAATTGTGTTATTAAGCATACTGACTACCATGTTTATAATTCAGAAAAGAGTCGTTTTTGACAAAACATTCCGCTATTCACAATTCAAATAAAAGTTAAAAATATAACCTGTATTATTGATATTGAAAAATATTTTAGTTTTTAACTTACTCTGTAGGTAGCCTCTTTCGAGACATATAGGCCGACCAGCAGTTCTAATAATCTAACACGATACGCATGAAGAATCTTGCCAGATTCGGCCTCCATTCTCATGCTGGCCATGTAAAACAAAGAAAACAATATTTAGAATGATTTTACGTAAATTTGAAGATATTTACAAAATTTCCCGAACTTTACTCTGAACTACGCTACCTTCAGCTCAACTTTAAAACTAATCTAATCACTATGTATGGCCATAGCCCAGAGTTCGCTTCTTCTAAAGAGAGACGTGGAACGAAGGTAAGCCCTGAGAACTTAAGTCTGGCTCCGCAAACCAGCAGATTCCTAAAAACAAGAGAGAAATTTTGATTTTGAGAATTCATAAATGAATGAGATTTAAAACTACAGTGAAAAATTAATTTTTGAATACTTTAATTAGTTTATGTCGTTTGGAGTCAAAAAAATATTTTCATTTTATTTCTAAAAAATATGGTGTGACTGTCGCACAGCACACAACTTTCTCTTAACGTAATCGAAAGTTGTGGGTTCTGTGCTTGTCACTTTAGAATTTTGAATCGACATATATTTAGTTTCCGACAGTACGGTACATTCGATTTTCAAGATGTAAAATTTATATGGGCAAATATTTATATTTTGATCACCATGGCAACCATTTCTCCCTATCTTTTCTATGGAGAGCAAGAGTAAAGTGGTCTTCAAAGATTTCAATGACAAAATGAGAATACACATTTGAAAGGGAATCTAAAAAAGTTGATTTATGAATTAAAAAAAAAAATAGTTGGAAGCGAATTTAGAGAAAATCAGAAAAAAACTGAAAAAGGGCATCAGTAAAGTACTAGTACTCTTTGGCTAATTTTGTTCAAAAGCTTCCTGTCACGTCCCATGGGGGGTGCCTAACTTAAATATAAAATTTTAACCTCATAACTCTTTTAGTTCTTGAGATATTTTGTTCACAGACACACAGAGAGACAGACAGACCATGTCGCGAAAACCACTTTTTTGGATTCCGGGGACCTCAAAACGTGTATATCCATCAAAATCTCGACACCGCATTTTTGACATGAATCCAATACTTTCTCTCTATATATATTAACATATATACATAGGTAAGAGAAAGTAAAAATTTATCTTATTAAAATGTTGAGCAGTTATTTTTTAATAGACTTGTTAGATTTAATATTACTTACAAAAGGAACCAGTTGGTTATGCCCTGAAGAATCTCGACGATCTCGGCCCCCACTCCCACCCTAACCTCTGAAACAAAAGAAGAAAGGCACAATTAGATTTTATAACTATAAATAATGTGAAAAATATTTCAAATCTCTTTAACTTACTCTGTAGACTACTTCTTTCGCTCAACGAGGTCTTGATTCTAAAAACTAACCTAAACCCAAAATCTATGACCGGGGCGGCCATCTAATTCTAAAAATGAAATTCTTCTCTTCTTTTCTCCTTCTTCTTCTTCTTCTTTCTTGAGAGGGGTCGCGAACGCGGACACTCCCGGAAGGCAGGTAAGCCTTCAATTCAACTTAAATCGGAAACGATACGGAAAAAGGCCCCTAAGGAAAGAATAAAAGGAAAAAAAAGACACACACATACTCATACAAACACACTCAAAGCACAGATCAATTAATCTGCCCACCTGCCTAATCAAAGTCATTTACTAACGAACTAAAATAGAGCAGAGATAATTGATCTGATATTCATTCACGAGTTAGGATGGAAGTCCGGTAAATACAGATACTTAAGATCCCCCTTGATTGCTCATCTCAGAAACAGAATGACGTTGTTCAAGATGCATGCTGAAAAAAAAGAACCCTAAAAGATAACAACATCCTATACGAACTCCTAACATCTTGAACATTAACTCACTCTGCCCTGAAACAACCAAGGCCCAGAACACAGCACTGACCACCGGGACTTCGGAGAAAGAGAAAAACTCTTTCTCACAAATGCGCGAGAGGGAGAGAGACACACACAACGATAGAGGAATTCTCCTAGCCCCTTTAGACATCAGTCAAGAGCGAATTGAATCCTCTCCTGGGAGCCCTGCCTAACTAAATGGGAGAAGAACAACAACACCCTATGCCAGTACGAGGGACAATTCGCAATTGACCAACATCCAAGAGAACGTCAGAGAACTCAGACAAAGAAGGCCTAAACCCCAAAAAATATATCTAAACCGTGAGTGAGCGTAGAGATTTTCTAATAAATGTTTCGCCCTTTATAAATAACCTGTCTATTGCTAGATAATCTATTAAGAATTGCGTGTATTCTTAAACATTAGAGTAAAGATAGAGTGAGAGATCCCCATACACGCAAAACTTAAACCTAATATTATAAATATTAGAATAGCTAAAATAATAAGGCATGCACACTTGAATTGTCTCATATGTTGATGTTGCTCCCACGGTGGGATGAATGAGCTCTGTGCATTTCCCACCGATTTATAATATTATCAAGAGACACAACTTACTATTTGCACATTGATCATTCATCCAAAGGCTTGAGAAATCTGCATTTGCGTTTTGTGAGTTTGGTATATGATGATTTGATACAATAATAATAAAAAATCAAATATTTTCAACTCAGAGAATATATTTTTCGATTTCATTTAATATTTGGATTATTGTGCGTATGTATGTGTGTGTCTGATGTGATTTCTTTCAAAATTAACTAATCAAATTAAATTTGTGAATTGGATTAATTGGTGTATGCCTGCCTGATATATAAGAGAAAGATAGAAGATGTGCTATTAATCACACCACAATTAAGAGTAGAGATTCGCTATCAATGTCTTACCCAGGGATTTTCAATTATTTAAAACGTGATATTAATTTTTGTACAATATTTATTTCAGAAAATTTTTTGAAAATAATTTTATTATTTGAAATTCCTATCGGGGTCCCCGTTTATTTACCCGAGGTGCTTTCGTGCACGGAGACACACACCTCAAACCCAACCGGCCTCTGGCCGTAGCCATCTACCGGCATGAAGTTACATTATTTCCTATCTCTAACTCCTCCTCCTGCTTTCGTCTCTAGCTGGTGAACTAATCCTTATTTCTGGTTCCTTTTATCCAACCTCTTCTATGCTAGGGAGAATGTCCTAGTTATAAATAGGACACCACCAGATTAAAAAAAAAAATACTGGTCAATATACCATGGGGAACATAAACATTTGCACCCTAACAGGTTTGCAAGACGCCTACTAGTTAGGCAGCCCAATCGACTCACCACTACATATGCAGTGTCTGTGTGAATTTACCTGAGCTAGGGTTCTGAGGGTCTTTTATGATAGACCATAAACCAACCCTTTTGAACAATCTATATAGCGATATAGCGTGGCACTTTTTCATATCAAATGAATTTGATCTCAAATTAATAGAATTTCAACATTTTAATTAATCTTATCTTCTTATTTGGAAAAAATTAACTTATTTCACAATTTGACCGAAACTTGTGTCCCAATTTTTAGTAAAATTTTTCCGATATCTATAGACCTTTATACCAGGTAATAATATCTCGGGGCGTTAAAATATTCTTATTTATATTCTTAAAAAAAAAAACTGTTATTTCGGATTTTTGTAACGAGAGGTCTTACAACATAGAATGTGGCATGTTCAGACAATAGATAAAATTTAAATAAAATAAGAGAAAGTAAAAATTTGCGAATTCTTCTTATCTCGCAATGCAAGAAGCCGAGATCGATGAAATTTAATAAATAATTCTTGCCCTAAAATTAGAGATCTGTTTCAAATTTTGTAGTAAATACTTCAACCGGAAGTAGGCCTACTTTACCTAAGATTATAGAAGTATTTTAAAAATGTAATATTTTTAGTAAAGAAAGTGAGAAGAGAAATGCATTTCTCTTTTGAGTAGCAAAGTGGCGAAAATATATTTCAATTCTTTGCTATCGATTCTGGCCTATTAATTTGTTGCCCGGCTATTTAAATGTATGGTATATGTTTATAAAACTTTCACACCCTTCTTACCAAGAAATGGAATTAGGCCACTTTCAAAATTAATAACCAGATTAAAATATTTTTTAAAAGGTAATTTTTATAATCTTAGGTAAAGTACTAACTACTTCCGGTTGTAATTACTCCAAAATTTGAAACAGATATACAATTTTAGGGAAAGAATTATTTACTAAATTTCACCGATCTGGCTACTTGCATTGCGAGATAGAGAGAGGAATTCGCAAATTTTTATTTAAAATGTATCTATTTTCCAAAGGGATGGTTTATGACTTCTTCATAAAATACCCTCAGAACCCTAGCTCAGGTAAATTCACACAGACACTGCATATGTAGTGGTGAGTCGATTGGGCTGCCTAACTAGTAGGCGTCTTGCAAACCTGTTAGGGTGCAAATGTTTATGTTCCCCATGGTAGGTATTTGGACCTTATACACCCATTCCAAAAAAAAAAAAAGATTAATGAAGATATTGGCTGAGAGCTGTGTATATTATTGATGCTGGATAGGAAGCCAGGATTAGAAATAAAACACAATT
>JAKCPI010019222.1:0-15311 GCA_023213315.1 Euborellia annulipes | reverse complement strand
CGCTTTCAAATGTTGTTTATTTTAACTTTATTTAAATAAATATGAATATGAGTCAAAATAAATGAAAATTATTTAATTTTTTTTTCCATTTCTATTTTAGATATCGACTAATCGCCTTCGATAAGTGATATCATAGCGCAGCCATCCATCGTGTTCGACGTTCTTGAAGAGGAGGATCTCCTCGAGGTCGCATGTGTCATCAAAGCAGCCACTGCAGCTGATTCCTGAGGGTAGCGGCTACATCAAAAGTCTGTATGAACATTTACGTGAGCGTAGAGTAATAGATTCAGGATTTTCAAAATTTTTTTTTGAATTTTCTAAATTCGGCCTAAATACTATAGGATATTTTAACATAGGTGCATAGATAGGATGTCATTAATACATGTACTTCTCCCATTTCAGAGTCCTTTTTCAATAAATACTTTAACGATATAAATTCACAATTTTTAAATTAATTTTTTTTAAAATTACTTTTACAAAATTTGTCTAATAATAATTTAAAAAATTTTTTTTATATTTTTTTTAATATCATATCATTTTATTTGAACCTTTTAAAGGATATTAAAATAGAGTAGGATTTTATATTTGAGTACCCAAATGCAGATTTCTCAAGCCTTTGGATGAATGATCAATGTGCAAATAGTAAGTTGTGTCTCTTGATAATATTATAAATCGGTGGGAAATGCACAGAGCTCATTCATCCCACCGTGGGAGCAACATCAACATATGAGACAATTCAAGTGTGCATGCCTTATTATTTTAGCTATTCTAATATTTATAATATTAGGTTTAAGTTTTGCGTGTATGGGGATCTCTCACTCTATCTTTACTCTAATGTTTAAGAATACACGCAATTCTTAATAGATTATCTAGCAATAGACAGGTTATTTATAAAGGGCGAAACATTTATTAGAAAATCTCTACGCTCACTCACGGTTTAGATATATTTTTTGGGGTTTAGGCCTTCTTTGTCTGAGTTCTCTGACGTTCTCTTGGATGTTGGTCAATTGCGAATTGTCCCTCGTACTGGCATAGGGTGTTGTTGTTCTTCTCCCATTTAGTTAGGCAGGGCTCCCAGGAGAGGATTCAATTCGCTCTTGACTGATGTCTAAAGGGGCTAGGAGAATTCCTCTATCGTTGTGTGTGTCTCTCTCCCTCTCGCGCATTTGTGAGAAAGAGTTTTTCTCTTTCTCCGAAGTCCCGGTGGTCAGTGCTGTGTTCTGGGCCTTGGTTGTTTCAGGGCAGAGTGAGTTAATGTTCAAGATGTTAGGAGTTCGTATAGGATGTTGTTATCTTTTAGGGTTCTTTTTTTTTCAGCATGCATCTTGAACAACGTCATTCTGTTTCTGAGATGAGCAATCAAGGGGGATCTTAAGTATCTGTATTTACCGGACTTCCATCCTAACTCGTGAATGAATATCAGATCAATTATCTCTGCTCTATTTTAGTTCGTTAGTAAATGACTTTGATTAGGCAGGTGGGCAGATTAATTGATCTGTGCTTTGAGTGTGTTTGTATGAGTATGTGTGTGTCTTTTTTTTCCTTTTATTCTTTCCTTAGGGGCCTTTTTCCGTATCGTTTCCGATTTAAGTTGAATTGAAGGCTTACCTGCCTTCCGGGAGTGTCCGCGTTCGCGACCCTCTCAAGAAAGAAGAAGAAGAAGAAGGAGAAAAGAAGAGAAGAATTTCATTTTAGAATTAGATGGCCGCCCCGGTCATAGATTTTGGGTTTAGGTTAGTTTTTAGAATCAAGACCTCGTTGAGCCGAAAGAAGTAGTCTACAGAGTAAGTTAAAGAGATTTGAAATATTTTTCACATTATTTATAGTTATAAAATCTAATTGTGCCTTTCTTCTTTTGTTTCAGAGGTTAGGGTGGGAGTGGGGGCCGAGATCGTCGAGATTCTTCAGGGCATAACCAACTGGTTCCTTTTGTAAGTAATATTAAATCTAACAAGTCTATTAAAAAATAACTGCTCAACATTTTAATAAGATAAATTTTTACTTTCTCTTACCTATGTATATATGTTAATATATATAGAGAGAAAGTATTGGATTCATGTCAAAAATGCGGTGTCGAGATTTTGATGGATATACACGTTTTGAGGTCCCCGGAATCCAAAAAAGTGGTTTTCGCGACATGGTCTGTCTGTCTCTCTGTGTGTCTGTGAACAAAATATCTCAAGAACTAAAAGAGTTATGAGGTTAAAATTTTATATTTAAGTTAGGCACCCCCATGGGACGTGACAGGAAGCTTTTGAACAAAATTAGCCAAAGAGTACTAGTACTTTACTGATGCACTTTTTCAGTTTTTTTCGATTTTCTCTAAATTCGCTTCAACTATTTTTTTTTTTAATTCATAAATCAACTTTTTTTAGATTCCCTTTCAAATGTGTATTCTCATTTTGTCATTGAAATCTTTTGAAGACCACTTTACTCTTGCTCTCCATAGAAAAGATAGGAGAAATGGTTGCCATGGTATCAAAATATAAATATTTGCCCATATAAATTTTACATCTTGAAAATCGAATGTACCGTACTGTCGGAAACTAAATATATGTCGATTCAAAAAATCTGGTGTGACAAGCACAGAACACAACTTTCGATTACGGAAGGTAAGAGAAAGTTGTGTGCTGTGCGCCAGTCACACCATATTTTTTTTTAGAAATAAAATGAAAATATTTTTTTGACTCCAAACGACATAAACGACTAAAGTGTCTCAAAATTAATTTCACTGTAGTTTAATCTCTCATTCATTTATGAATTCTCAAATCAAAATTTCTCTTGTTTTTAGGAATCTGTTGGCTTGCGGAGCCAGACTTCTAAGTCTTCAGGCTTACCTTCGTTCCACGTCTCTTTAAAGAAGAGGAACTCTGCCATGGCCATACATAGTGGGATTAGATTAGTTTTTAGTTGAGCCGAAGGAAGCAGTCTTCAGAGTAAGTTCGGGAAATTTGTAAATATTCTCAAATTTGATGTAAAATCATTCTAAATATTATTTCTTTTGTTTTAGTATGGCCAGCATGAGAATGGAGGCTGAATTCGGCGAGATTCTTCATGGCGTATCGTGTTGGATTATTAGAATCAAGCGGTCGGCCTATATGTCTCGAAAGGAGCACTCTACAGAGTAAGTTAAAAACTTAAAATATTTTTCAATATCAATAATACAGGTTATATTTTTAACTTTTATTTGAATTGTAATAAGGAATGTTTTGTCAAAACGACTCTTTTCTGAATTGTTTTACATAACATGCTGTGAAAGTAACAAAGTATATCATATTTGTTGCTCAATGATTGAAACAATATATGAGGGATTTCCTCCCTCCTTCATCTTTAATGGTATCGGAAAGAAGAGAGAGGTGATGTGGTGGGAGAACTAACTACTTACAAGAGGGAGAAAGCACTAAAGTAAAACCCCCATTAATTTTCAAACTTAATTACCTAATGGGCTATTTTGAAAACCCTTTAGAATTATATGTATACCCTGTCAACACTTGTAATATATCGCTTTTCTCTCGCCTTTTTTCCTCGCAATTTATTTTAGTGTTAAGTTCAAATTGAAAATTATCTATATTATTTATTTATTTGGATTGCAAAGTTTTCCCTAAGGAGTAATGATTCCTCTACTCTGTAGAATATTCAATAATCTTATTGGTGCTGGGTAGGCAGCCAGGATTAGAAATAAAACATAATTTTATTTCAATCTGCTCGTCGACGTTTCGGGTGCTAATCGCCCCCTTCCTCAGGAATTGACACCTGCTCAGCCCTGAGGAAGGGGGCGATTAGCACCCGAAACGTTGACGAGCAGATTGAAATAAAATTGTGTTTTATTTCTAATCCTGGCTTCCTATCCAGCATCAATAATATACACAGTCTCCAGCCAATATCTTCATTAATCTTTTTTTTTTTTTGGAATGGGTGTATAAGGTCCAAATACCTACCATGGGGAACATAAACATTTGCACCCTAACAGGTTTGCAAGACGCCTACTAGTTAGGCAGCCCAATCGACTCACCACTACATATGCAGTGTCTGTGTGAATTTACCTGAGCTAGGGTTCTGAGGGTATTTTATGAAGAAGTCATAAACCATCCCTTTGGAAAATAGATACATTTTAAATAAAAATTTGCGAATTCCTCTCTCTATCTCGCAATGCAAGTAGCCAGATCGGTGAAATTTAGTAAATAATTCTTTCCCTAAAATTGTATATCTGTTTCAAATTTTGGAGTAATTACAACCGGAAGTAGTTAGTACTTTACCTAAGATTATAAAAATTACCTTTTAAAAATATTTTAATCTGGTTATTAATTTTGAAAGTGGCCTAATTCCATTCTTGGTAAGAAGGGTGTGAAAGTTTTATAAACATATACCATACATTTAAATAGCCGGGCAACAAATTAATAGGCCAGAATCGATAGCAAAGAATTGAAATATATTTTCGCCACTTTGCTACTCAAAAGAGAAATGCATTTCTTTCTCACTTTCTTTACTAAAAATATTACATTTTTAAAATACTTCTATAATCTTAGGTAAAGTAGGCCTACTTCCGGTTGAAGTATTTACTACAAAATTTGAAACAGATCTCTAATTTTAGGGCAAGAATTATTTATTAAATTTCATCGATCTGGCTTCTTGCATTGCGAGATAGAAAGAAGAATTCGCAAATTTTTACTTTCTCTTATTTTATTTAAATTTTATCTATTGTCTGAACATGCCACATTCTATGTTGTAAGACCTCTCGTTACAAAAATCCGAAATAACAGTTTTTTTTTTTTAAGAATATAAATAAGAATATTTTAACGCCCCGAGATATTATTACCTGGTATAAAGGTCTATAGATATCGGAAAAATTTTACTAAAAATTGGGACACAAGTTTCGGTCAAATTGTGAAATAAGTTAATTTTTTCCAAATAAGAAGATAAGATTAATTAAAATGTTGAAATTCTATTAATTTGAGATCAAATTCATTTGATATGAAAAGGCTACGCTATATCGCTATATAGATTGTTCAAAAGGGTTGGTTTATGGTCTATCATAAAAGACCCTCAGAACCCTAGCTCAGGTAAATTCACACAGACACTGCATATGTAGTGGTGAGTCGATTGGGCTGCCTAACTAGTAGGCGTCTTGCAAACCTGTTAGGGTGCAAATGTTTATGTTCCCCATGGTATATTGACCAGTATTTTTTTTTTTTAATCTGGTGGTGTCCTATTTATAACTAGGACATTCTCCCTAGCATAGAAGAGGTTGGATAAAAGGAACCAGAAATAAGGATTAGTTCACCAGCTAGAGACGAAAGCAGGAGGAGGAGTTAGAGATAGGAAATAATGTAACTTCATGCCGGTAGATGGCTACGGCCAGAGGCCGGTTGGGTTTGAGGTGTGTGTCTCCGTGCACGAAAGCACCTCGGGTAAATAAACGGGGACCCCGATAGGAATTTCAAATAATAAAATTATTTTCAAAAAATTTTCTGAAATAAATATTGTACAAAAATTAATATCACGTTTTAAATAATTGAAAATCCCTGGGTAACAATTTTTTCCAAAGCCTGAACAAAGAATATATGAAAATCTGTCAAATTCATTTATTTGTTAATTTCTACGACAAAGACAAAAATTAATAATAAAATTTATTCTCTATTTACAAAACGCTTAGAGCTTATATAATTATTCTCTCTATTTAATATTTATCAAAACAAGAGCAAAAAAAGAAATCCTCATACGATGACATTTTTTAAAATATTTCCCTTTTAAAGATGAATGAATGAACAAAACATAAATTGGGTTTAATTAAGCTTAAAATGGAATTATCTCTTCTTTAAAAAAAAAAAAAAAATTTAAACACAAATAAAGTAAAAAAAAAAAAAAAGTGGATGAAAGAGTGATTCGGATGAAATACTCTCGTTAACTCCCTCTTTTTTTCACTTTGTAGGTAAATATTTCTATCAACTCTTGCAAAATTCACTCTCTTGAAAAAAAAGTGTCAATATTTAATAAACACTAAAATTTAATAATAAAAAAAAAAAAAAATGACAAAAAAATAATTCAATTTTCTCATCAAAAACCAATTATGGTGTTCATAGTTTTATCTCATAAGTGATTCAGATTAAGAAGCCTTTTATTCACCATAATTTCCTTGCTGAAAAAAATAAACAACCCAAATGACAAAACTCTAGAGTTTATTTCGATTAATTGCTTTAGAGCTAATTTTGATAATTTCTACAACTGAGCATGCGCAGACCTCTCTTAAAGAGATCCGGGGCAATTAATCAAAAAAGTTTGTTGTTTTATCATCTCGTAAGCAAAAAAATGAACGAATTTGTCATAAAAATTAAAACAATTTCAATAAAAATCTCACTTACTCGTAGTTTTTTTTTTTTTTTTTTTTTTTAATGAAAATAAAATATAAAAAGTATTTTAGTGGTAATCAACTTTGGCCTTTTGTTTTTGTGAAGTAATAAACATAGTAGCTACGGTAGGTTGTTTGTAGGTAGGGCGGTCCTTAAATTTAGTGCCTGGGGAGGGATCCAGATAAAGTTTACGACTCTAACCCAGAGTGCATTATTTTATTTGATATGAATGAATGAATATTAAGAACATGCAATCCTGTCATGATGATGATGATGGATAAAAATTCAAAAATAAATTAACAATTCAAAAAAAGAGATCTTTAATCAAAGTAATGTAAAATATACCGTATATAAAAGTTTAAAATAAAAAAAAAGTAATATTTTTATATTTTAAAAACTCTGCTACATTCACCGATTTGTGATTTGTAACTTCAAAGGATGATGATCATAAATAAAAAAAATGTTTTTGAAATATTTAGCTATTCATCCGGGGACACCATTTAAAATAAATATTATACTCTGATAGGAAATTTGAGAGGGAGGAATTAAATTATTAGAAAACGAAATGACGTCATCAATGGTCAATGAAAGGAAACTCTCCTTTTCAATAATTACACTAGTCGACAAGGTTTTCTTCAAAAGAAATCTGATTAGTGAATCTAGTGCATTTTTACATTCTGAATTCAGATATGTAGCTAGAATTTTTCCATCAGGCACAGTTTTAGAGATATAGAGAAAAATAGATTTTAATAGAAAATATGCTCTAAAACGGCTTTTATTTAGAATATTCAAATTATTTTTAACGCGACACCTCGTAAAAATATGCAGATTTATAATACATATAAATTTTAAGTTTCATCCCAATCGGAGGTCATTTAGACGTGCAAACGGCTTAAAGTTTTAAAAAATCGAAATTTTCAAGATTTTTTTTGCTTTGGTCACCCCTAATGCAATTTTAGATATCCCTGAATGAAAATAACATATATGTACGATATTCTATAGTTCTTTGGCTTTCTAAAAATCATTCATTCGTAAAAATCTGTTAATAATTAACGAAATTATGAACAAAAACGTCAGCAAAGAAAAAACACAAGTACACTCACTGATCGAAAAAATGGACTTCAATTGAATTAAAAAGCGAACCCTACCACGAGAAGCTAATGAATCCTCTCTGAGCATCGAGTCACGAGCACTAACTTTATTAAATATTATTAAAAAAAAATATTTCTAGAATCTCATCTTTCTTTCTACTTGTAAAATAAAAAGTTTATTTTTTTCAACCAGTGAGTGTACTGGTGTTTTTTCTTTGATGACGTTTTTGTTTATAATTTCGTTAATAATTAACAGATTTGTATGAATGAATGATTTTTAGAAAGCCAAAGAACTATAGAATATCGTAATAATATTCTAATAATTATTAGAAAACGAGTCTAATGGCGTCATCAATGATCAATGAAAGGAAGCTCTCGTTTTCAATAATTATTTAAAAATTTTAATACAACACGTGTGATTAACTTGCACACACTATCAATTTGCTTTTATTTAACAAACCGAGAGTGAAGGGGGGAGGGGGGGGGGAGAAAGAAAAAAAATGCCAATCAGCGTTTTTGAACGCTTAAAACCAAACAGCCAGCTTGGCACATTCTCTCTTTCTCTTTTAATGATCCAATTAGCATCAATCCATTTGGTCCTGTATTTTTCAATTAAACCTGAACGACATTCATAGCGAAAACGCCCTAGGAAAAAAAAAAAAAAAAAAAAAAAAAAACTGATCATCTTTTGTTTCTTCATGTTAATTCGTTAATGGAAGATTATCAAAAACCATTATTAAATTGAAATGGAAAATTTCGACGTCATCATGCATTTTTGCACTAAAATAGATATGATAAAGGTCAAATCAATAATCCAAAATTTCATCTAATTAAACTAGGAAATCTCCGCAATTTATAAACAAACAATATTATTTCCTGATTGTGTACTCTATAATAACTTAGTTACCATAACACAGCGAGGGAGAGAGAGCAACATGGTAGCCAAGTTGAGATTTTAATTATAATAGACGGACTTAGCAGAGAAGGAAGGAAGAAGGCAAATGCTTATGACGTGAAAGAGAAAATTTATGACATTCCATATTAGATTGGGAATCTGATAATAACACATTCTCTGGCCTTCTCTCTTTCTCTTTCTCTCTCTCTCTCTTTCATTCTTCTTAGAGTATTTAATTTAACCCCCAATTCCTTCTACACTTTCTCACCTCTTGAAAATATGAATTATAACTTTGGATAATTGGATAAATATATTTAAGAAAAGATATTTTTTTAATTTTAAGGGACCGGGATATTATCCAGGGGATTATGAGGGATATTGGTTGGGAATAAAATCCAATGTTGGAGGATTAAATGAATAGAATAATGTCAAAACTAATTGAGTGAGAATAGGATGAAATAAAGATAAATTTTGAGCTTAAGATTGGGCAAAATTGCACCCCCTGGAGTCGAACCAGGACGTCCACGCTTTCGCGGCGGGTGGACGTCCTGGTTCGACTCCAGGGTGTGCAATTTTGCCCAATCTTAAGCACAAACATATCTCGCAAACTTGCTATCTTAAACGATATATATTGACTGGCTAATGAACAGTCTATTTGAGCATTGATTGAAAAAATTTCATTCTTTTCAAACAAGGCTCTACCTAGTTAAAGATAAATTTTGCCTCTCGAGAACATTGATATAAAGTTTAGTCCAGTTTTGATTCCACGCAGTGTTTATTTCCTTAAACTAGTAAATTTTTTTTAGTATTTTCGGCATCTGAGTCCATATAACTTTAAACTATACATATTTTATTTACGTTACCAATTATCCTGGCACATTTATTTATCCCATAACAGAGCCAGGCACTATTTCAAAAACTGAATTTGAAATAGGCCTACATTTGTATTTTGTATTTCAAATAGTTAGATCAGAGTATTTTACCAGGTTCAATAATTAAACTTTTTTTTTTAATTTTAACTTGTTATAGGTGTGAAATAGTTCCAAGAATTTACTGGTGACAGGCTACTTATAAAAATTGTATTTTAATTATTTAAAGTATTTTGTATTTCAAATCCCTGAGTTCTAAGTATTTTGTATTTCAAATACTCGTTTTTGAGAATTTTGCCCGGCCCGGACTGATTTAAATAAATATTCATCGGACTGCCTGGGATCTGAACCCAGTCCCTTGACTTTTAAGGTTATCAATATTGACATTTGTCGCTATCTTTAACTTGTCGGCCACGGAGAGAAGGGGATGTTAAACTCGTAATTAGAATTAGACACTTGGGAGTTTCACTGATTTATATAGAACTCCATATTATTATTTTTGTAATTTGCTGGAGAAATAAAGCCTATCCGAATTAGCCAGAATATTTCTTCATAATTGACCAAAATAACGACTCGTTCAATAAATTTGACACTTCATGTCTATAATCCATCAAAATGAGTCAAAGTTGAAGACCTATTTTTTGCTTAGATGCTTTTCCAGAACTTGTATTAATTTTCCTTTTGAATATTTCATACATGTTTTTTTTTCTCTCTCGACTACTGAGGCTCTTTAGGGGTTTATTGAATATTATAAAATATACCTTTCATCTCAGAGAATAAGTATTTAAGTCGATTTTTATCCAAAAGTGGTTAACAGAAGCAGGGGAGGTGTTTTCTTCTTTGTACATAAGTGGCCAAGTCAGGGGCAGGCTATAAACATTTTTTTTTTTTTTTTTTTTTTTTTTTAAAAATCAAAACCCTTTCCCCCTCCCCCCCCCCCACCCCCACACACCAACACACCCTCTCCGGCACCCCCGGCAACAAAAGAACTTTTAAGAATCTCGGTATGAGAAATAAAAAAATATAGGGGGGGGGGGGCGTCGCTCTTAAAGACACCATGTTGGAATCGGATGAAAAAAAACAACCGGCGGGCGGGGGGGGGCCCCCCCCCCCGGGTGGGGGAGGAGGGGAGGCCCGCAACCCCCTCCCCCATCCCCGAGGGCTATAAACATAATTATTAAGGTGTGCGTTTTTGGAGGTTAATGTAAACTTTAAAATTTGTGCCATAAAAAATAAACAAAATCGACTTAACCAGTTATTCACTGGGATAATAGATACATTTATTTATTATACTGTATTGAGAGCAACCGAAGGGCGTTACACACTCCGGTTCCTCGAGGCCACCCATCAATCTTAACAAAACTTTCCCTTTTTCTAGTGCTCTGAAATACCTTAGGCAAATGTGGTACACTTTTCCACTTTCCTTTAACCGAGAGCATCTTTTAGAAAATAACCCATATTTTTCCAATTTGTCCCGGATTCTGATTTCCCTAAATTTTCATAAAAGCAACTTCTTTTATTCTTTAATATATTTACTAATAATGTCCTGAGAGGGTAGGGATAATAAAACAAAACAATATCTTGCTTTACTATCTTCAATTTGTAAAATTAACAATATTATCTCATTTATTTTTTTCTTTTTCTTTAAATGTAATTATAATGCTGTAATGGAGTTTTTTGTTTGTTGTTTAAAGCATCCTCGTCTTTTTTTTTCTTTTTTGTTTGTTTAAAGAGATGGAGGATAATTTTCTTTTAATTTCGTTTTTTAGAAGAGAAATTTATGAGTTATTTTTTTCTCTTTTAAATTTTCTACAATTTTTTTTTATTTTCTTATAAATAATTTCGGAAAGAAATCAATAATATATTTAATTTCTCTCTCTCTCTCTCTCTTTTCCCTGGCCTCAAGACGACGACATGGCGATAAATTCATGTGAAGGAGAAAGAGGGAATGAAACGAAGGAAGGAACGTGTACGAAAAAGTGAGAGAGAGAGAGAGATATGGAAATGGATAGAACACGCAAGAGAAAAGAGGCTAGGGCGATAAATTTGGAAAATGAATGAAATACTCTCGTTCTCGTTAAATTCAATCGGTGGATGCTCTTCTTTTTCCTATTACAATTATTAATTTTATGATTCGGTGTTTTGACTAGGGCTGGACGGTAATGGATTTTCATTACCGACCTCGATAATGGAAAAAAAACCGGTTTTTCTCGAAAGTCGGTAAAAACCGGTTTTTACCGAAACTCGGTAAAAACCGGTTTTTACCGTAAGTCGGTTTTTACCGAGTTTCGAGAAAAACCGGTTTTTACCGACTTTCGAGAAAAACCGGTTTTTACCGAGTTTCGAGAAAAACCGGTTTTTACCGATCTTACGGTAAAAACCGAGTCGTTTTTTTACCGTAGGGCTGTTTTTATCGAATTTTTCTCGTTTTCCATATTTTTACTTGAATTTTCATCACTTTAATAAAATTATACACTTCACATATATACAGTAGCATTTCCAAGTGTAATTTTTATATTTCCTTTAAGGTCTTTTTCGCATCTAAAGCCATTTAGACCCCATCAGTAATAATTAATTAATTTAAAATGCTTGGTAGCCAATTCAATTGAAATACATTTTGCTCGCTTGTAATGGGAAGCGACCTCGGGACCTCAGGTACACCCACAAGATATGAACCCCAGGGAGAATATTTTTGAATATATTCCAAAAATCCTTTCAAAATAAGGGATTTATGAAATAAGTATAATTATTAAAACTTTTTTAAATACGTACGTATTTAATAAAAAAAATTTTAGACAAACATATTTGAAGAGACGCAAGAGTGAAAGGGAGAGGCTAAGGGAGGGGGTCCCTCTCTTCTCTTTCTCTCTCTCTCTCTCTATCTCTCTACGACACTAAGAGGCGGGCAATAAAATTTATTATAAGCCTACATTTTATAAACTTGGTTTTTTTTTCTGCTAAAAAAAATAAAAAGATAGATTTTTACCTATTGATATAAAAATTTAAATTTAATTAAATATAGTCTATTTAGATAAAATAAAAAATAGCCTATCATGATCTATATATCATTAAAATCAGAAAAAAATTTCCAATTTAATTAATCTAAGTAGACCTGAAAAAATTACAGATATTAAATTTATTATTATAATTAATTTTATTATTTTTTTTATTATATTCGTTTCTCTCTTTTTTCTTTAATCGATTAAGAAAAATAATTTTTGCCCCGTCCAATTTTTGCAAAGCCCAACCCTTCTCCCCTTATATATGAGTTTTGAAAAAATTGGACCCCTCGGGTGCAAATTTGATGAAAATTGGAATTTAACCTCAGAGTAAGACTATGATGAACTAAAAATGATCCCCGACCCCCCCCTACTGAATTTTTTAGTTTTGAATAAATTCGCCCCCAATAGACAAAATTCGATGAAATTTTAAATGGAGGGGCTGCATCATTTTGAGTTGATCATACTCTTTTAGATTCTACCCTGAGCTTAAATTCCAATTTTGATCAAATTTGCACTAGTGGGGGCCAAGTTATTCAAATCTCAAAATTAGGGGGGGGTCCGGGGTCATTTTGAGTTGATCATACTCTTTTAGATTCTACCCTGAGCTTAAATTCCAATTTTGATCAAATTTGCACTAGTGGGGGCCAAGTTATTCAAATCTCAAAATTAGGGGGGGGTCCGGGGTCATTTTGAGTTGATCATACTCTTTTAGATTCTACCCTGAGCTTAAATTCCAATTTTGATCAAATTTGCACTAGTGGGGGCCAAGTTATTCAAATCTCAAAATTAGGGGGGTCCGGGGTCATTTTGAGTTGATCATACTCTTTTAGATTCTACTCTGAGCTTAAATTCCAATTTTGATCAAATTTGCACTAGTGGGGGCCAAGTTATTCAAATCTCAAAAATAGGGGCGTCCGGGATCAATTTGAGTTGATCAGTCTATCTAAATATTCCCATAAGAAATAAGAGAAAGTAAAACAAATCTTGTATAAAGTCACTTCAGATTTCTTTTACTTTCTCTTTTTCATATTCAATTAAAAAAAAAAAAAAAATTTAAATTACACTTCTTAAAGCTAAAACTTGAAATCTTTCGATAAAATAGAGAAATTACGGGTTTTACCGTGTCTCGAGAAAAGCAGATTTTTACTGAGTTTCGAGAAAAGCTTATTTTTACCGAGTTTCGAGAAAAACCGGTTTTTACCGTGTCTCGAGAAAAGCAGATTTTTACCGAGGTTCGAGAAAAACCGGTTTTTACCGAGTTTCGAGAAAAACCGGTTTTTACCGAGTTTCGAGAAAAACCGGTTTTTACCGTGTCTCGAGAAAAGCAGATTTTTACCGAGGTTCGAGAAAAACCGGTTTTTACCGAGTTTCGAGAAAAATCTGTTTTTACCGCAGGCCGATGAAACTAAAAGTCATTTTTTTACCGTAGGGCTGTTTTTATCGAATTTTTCTCGTTTTCTTAAAATGCTTGGTCGCCAATTCATTTGAAATACCTTTTTCTCGCTTTAAATGGGAAACGAACCCGGAACACCTGGTACACTCACATTATATGAACTCAGGGAGAATATTTTTGAATACCAGTATATACCAAAAATCCTTTCAAAATAAGGGATTTATGAAATAAGTAGGTATATAATTATTAAAACTTTTTTAAATACGTATGTATTTAATAAAAAAATTTTAGACAAACATGCTTCAAGTGAGGGGAGAGTGGAAGGGAGGGAGGGCTAACACCATTTCGTTTCTTCTCTTTGTCTATCTCTCTCTTTCCGAAACTCAGTGGCGCGCAATAAAATTTATTATAAGCCTACATTTTATAAACTTTGTTTTTTTTTTCTGCTAAAAAAAATAAAAAGATGAATATTTACCTATTGATATACAAATTTAATTTTAATTAAATATAGCCTATTTAGATAAAATAAAAATAGCCTATCATATCTATATATCATTGAAATCAGAAAAAAATTTCCAATTTAATTAATCTACTTAGGCTTGAAAAAATTACAAATATTAAATTTATTATGAGCCTATAATTAATTTTATTATTTTTATTATATTCGTTTCTCTCTTTTTTCTTTAATCAATGAAAAAATTGGACCCCTCGGGTGCAAATTAATGAAAATTGGAATTTAACCTCAGAGTAAGACTATGATGAACTAAAAATGATCCCCGACCCCCCCCCCCTCTTCCACAATTTTTGAGTTTTGAATTCGCCCCAATAGACAAAATTCGATGAAATTTGAAATGTAGGAGCTCATCATTTTCATTTGATCATAGTCTTTTAGATTCTACCCTGAGCTTAAATTCCAATTTTCATCAAATTTGCACTAGTGGGGTCCAATTTATTCAAATCTCAAAAATTGGGGTGGGGGGGGGCGTCCGAGATCAATTTGAGTTGATCATAGTCTTTTAGATTCTACCCTGAGCTTAAATTCCAATTATCATCAAATTTGCACCAGTGGGGGCCAAGTTATTCAAATCTCAAAAATTGGGGTGGGGGGGGGGCGTCCGGTATCAATTTGAGTTGATTATAGCCTTTTATATACTACCCTGAGCTTAAATTCCAATTATCATCAAATTTGCACTAGTGGGGGCCAAGTTATTCAAATCTCAAAATTAGGGGCGCCCGGGATCAATTTGAGTTGATCAGTCTACCTGAATATTCCCATACGAAATAAGAGAAAGTTAAACAAATTTTCTTGTATGAAGACACTTAAGATTTTTTTTTCTATTATAATTCAATAAAAAAAAAAAATAAAAAGAATCTTAAATTACACTTCCTAAAACTGAATATAAGCTTGAAATCAATTCGATAAAATAAAGAAAATACGGATTTTACCGTGTTTCGAGAAAAGCAGATTTTTACCGAGTTCGAGAAAAACCGACTAACGGTAAAAACCGGTTTTTACCGAGTTTCGAGAAAAACCGGTTTTTACCGACTTTCGAGAAAAACCGGTTTTTACCGACTTTCGAGAAAAACCGGTTTTTACCGACTTTCGAGAAAAACCGGTTTTTACCGACTTTCGAGAAAAACCGGTTTTTACCGAATTAGAGGTTCGTTACCGCGTTTTCGGTAAAAAATTTTTACCGGTTTTTACCGGTAAACC
>JAKCPI010019221.1:0-16323 GCA_023213315.1 Euborellia annulipes | reverse complement strand
CTTATGAAAAGCAGATTGGTTCTAAGATGCCTATTTCATTTGAACTTTCCCCGTTTAGTGCGGGCCTGCTGTTTAAATTCAAATTCTTTGTAACGTCCCAAGAGTTGGGGGAATGATTAGCTGCGTCAGTGTGAGTGGATATTAATATATGGCCCTTCAGCATGCTCCCTAATTAAGTGCCGCTAACTCCAAGAGAGACACCAGCAAGATATACGACGGCCATTACGCCCTGAGAGTTTTAATATCTTTTCTTCGTTAGAGGCTGCGACTAAACAACAAAATCTGCTGGGGGTTGAGAATAAAAGAGTGCAAAGCAATTGAATTGGCCACCAATCTAAATGGCCTCGGATGCCGAAAAAATCTTTATTTTTTCGAAACGTCAATTGATGTTTCGATCCACATGGAGCGAACATTCTCAGGAATAGTGGGAGATTGACGGCTCGTTTTTGTTCTATTTGTAATAATTGCAATTTTATCTCTCTTGTACTGGCAGATCTATAATAGTAAAATTCAAAAAGATTAATGCTTGCCTCTTGTGCCTGCGGGTTCAAAGGGCGCATTTATTTTTTCCATTCAGTTAACTACCAATCAATTAGAGGAAAACATCATCTCAGGCCTAGAGTATTCAAAAAGTACAAAAGCAGCGCCATTACAAGTTCTTTACATAATATTTCCGTTACAATTACATAATATTCAATCGTTACTCGTTACTTAATAGTCCAGTAACTATACACATCAGAGTATGCGTCATATCCGGTAGTTCTGATTTTTTGCACACTTGTTTATGATGTTGGCCTAATGAATAATCCAAGTTTGTGACCTCGAGCGCCGAACGCAACTTTGTCAAAAATCCAAAAAAATTTTCAAATTTTGGCGATTATAACCCTAAAGGACTAGTTTTTGAAAAAACTTTCTTAGGACGTTTTCAAAGTAGACTAAATTTGCTACAATATGATACTACAACTGTCTCTGTAGACCCAATTATTTCCCGAGATTGAAGCCTTTTATCATTTTTTTCGATCTTGGCAATTTTTTGCAATTGTGTCGTTCTGAATGAATTTTGACCCTGATTATACTATCGAAGCCCTGTACTTTTATGATGGGATGCTGAAAAAGAAAATGAGAAGTGTGAACGATGATGTTTAAGCTAAGCTACGAATAATGAAGTAAAGAGGATAACTACAACAAAAGTGTTAGGAAATCGATCAATATTCAAAATCATTTTGTGAATTTATCCTAATACTCAAGTGGGTCGATTTTCCTTTCCAATTCCAGCATATCTTGCAGATATAATTGTGCGCACTTCGCGAATTCCATTCACCTGTCCGTTTTGCTTGGATAAATTGCTTCATCAATGTCTCCATTCGAAAATAAAGAACCCCAGAGCTTTGCAGTTAAGCGATTGAACAACGTCGTTGTGAGGCCAGAGGGTTTTCACCTACTAATGCCAATAGGTATGATTCAGAGCCCACAATTTGGTGTCTCTTTCCTTGGCAAATGGAATTGTGAAAGCAATTCAGTCGACTGAAGAGGAAAAAAAACATTACTGAAGACATTATTTTGAACTTTGACAGCTAACGAGCTAATGAGCATTTTCAAGCACTGATGACGAAATTCACGGATGCTTTGTGAAAGAAAATTACCTAATATTTATTTACAAATTCCAAATACCTCAAGAATTCCACAAAGTAGATAAAACGTCAAGGAATCAACGAGTGAAATGAAAAGGAGGTCTCCAAGTGGCCTCTGATACCGAAAAAGACCTCAAACAAACATTTGAATAACTTATAAATAGAATTAATTAGAACAAAAGTAAATAAATAAATAAAAATCGCGTTTTAAGAGGATGGAATTTCAGCCAACGTTTCGGTCCTTCATCCGAGCTAGACTTTGTTACAAAGGTGTTGTCACGGTGGGGTGATTATGGTAACCGAGCACCGAAACGTTACTTTAGCCGTTTAATGCTAATAAAGCATAAAAATTAAAATGGTGACTTGCACTCTACCGTATCCAGGCATGGCATGACGCGAACGTTATGATTAAAGATGGAATGGAATGGAATTTGTCTTGGAAGATGTAATCCATGTCCAACGGCAGACACTTTATTAGTAGAGAGGGGGAAACGCGCGTGCGGAATTCCAAACAGAGAGCAGAGCAGAGCAGAGCAATAAATACCAATAAAAGAAGGAATTGTATTATAAAGGTGCCATCCATGTACAGGTGGGGGGGGTGGGGGGAATTGATTTGACATGACATATTGACTCTGATGGCGCCAACAAGACTGATCGATTCTTCTTCCCCCCCCCTCCCACTGCATAAGCCTTCTTCCCCTCACCCCTTGTGTCAATTTGACATTTATAAATCGCCCCTTTATTCTGGAATTTAAATTCTAAACCTTTTACACAAAGTCTGGAGAATTATATTAATTTCTCTTGAAATGGCATTCGTTTTACCGAAAATGTATTTCTTCTACATTTTCCTATCAATTTATAATAATGCTCAGGGTGGTATAAATTATTACTTTTCTCGTACCTCTATATATATGTTAATATATAGAGAGAGAAAGTATTGGATTCATGTCAAAAATTCGATGTCGAGATTTTGATGGATCTTCACGTTTTGAGGTCCCCTGAATCCAAAAAAGTGGTTTTCGCGACATGGTCTGTCTGTCTGTGTGTCTGTGTGTGTGTCTGTCTGTGTGTCTGTGAACAAAAATATCTCAAGAACGAAAAGAGCTAGGAAGTTGAAATTTTATATTTAAGTTAGGTACCCCCATGGGACGTGACACGAAGCTTTTGAACAAAATCGACCAAAGAGTACTAGTACTTTACTGATTCACTTTTTCAGTTTTTTTCGATTTTCTCAAAATTTGCTCCAACGATTTTTTTTAAAATTCAAAAATCAATTATTTTTTAGATTCTCTATAAAATGTATATTCTCATTTTGTGATTGAAATCTTCTGAAGACCACTTTACTCTTGTACTCCATAGAAAAGATAGGAGAAATGGTTGCCATGGTATCAAAATATAAATATTTTCCCATACTTATAAATTTTACATCTTGAATTCAATTGTACCCTACTGTCGGAAACTAAATACATGTCGACACAAAAAATCTGGTGTGACAAGCACAGTACACAACTTTCGATTACCGAAGGTAAGAGAAAGTTGTGTGCTGTGCGCCAGTCACACCAGATTTTTTTATTTTCATTTCTATCAATCCGAAATCAAGGCGAATGGCCTTGAGCAGAAAGGAATGACCAGAGACCAAAATTGTTGACTTTGACCACTTGCATAATTAACACCTAATGAATTCCATAAAATGACATCCGCTATCTAATGTTTCATTTTTGACCATATCGTAAAGATTAGCTTGAATTAATTTAGTTTGAAATAATGTGATGTGAAATAACTGCTAGCTTAAATAAGAATGCCTGGACCCCCAATAGATATTAGGGGTATTCGTGATCTTGTATATACGACGTCCTATCGTCTTTAAAGTCTCCTATGTCTTATTCAGGAGCGTATATAGAAATTTTTTTCGGGGGGGGGGGGCCCGAACTCGAAAATTTTTTTGCGGAAAATTTTTTTTTTTTAAGAAACTATATTTTTATTTACACGAAATTTTTTGAGGAACATTTTTTCTATTGCGGAACCAAAGTTGTCCATCCTGCGGAAAAATTTGTTGCGCTGATGTCTGTATATCCCTATATATGTATATGTGTTTGGGAAATTTCGGGGGGCCCGGGCCCCCTCGGCCCCCCCCCCCCCATAAATACGCCCCTGGTCTTATTTGAGTATACGATATACGACATTTACCTCTTGTATTGCTAATTAGTACATACGACGGCCACAGGTCTCTTATATCGGTGTCCTATGTTGTAAATCGATTCCCGCCTTTAGAAATGTCAAAGTTATATTCTAATTTATTATGTAGACGATTCTCAACGAAGTTATTTCTTTTCGAACTTGCTGCAGCTTCTTATCTATCGTTATATTCTAGAGATATGTGAGACAATTTTAAAAAGAAAAACACTTTTAGTAGATTATGAATGTTGTTCGATCTCACCGATAGGAGCGCCACTAGTCATCAAATATGACAGACAAATTTATTTTTGGCCGGTTGGTAAACTTTTGTGCTAAACTGTTTACGATTTAAGACATTTAGGACAAAACACAAGATCATGAATACCCCTAATATCTCATATTTAACGGTTATCGTGTAAAGTTGCCGAAAAGACTGTCTGTGTGTCTGTGAACAAAATATCTCAAGAACGAAAAGGGCTAGGAGGTTGAAAATTTTTATTTAAGTTAGGCACCCCCATGGGACGTGACAAGAAGCTTTTCAACAAAATCGGTCAAAGAGTAGTAATACTTTACTGATGCACTTTTTCAGTTTTTTTCGATTTTCTTAAAATTCGCTCCAACGATTTTTTTTAAAAATCAAAAATCAATTAGTTTTTAGATTCTCTATAAAATGTATATTCTCATTTTGCCACTGAAATCTTCTGAAGACCACTTTACTCGTACTTGACAGAAAAGATTGTAACAAAATATAAATATTTTTCCAAGTTTATAAATTTGACATCTTGAATTCTAATATATCAGCGGAAACTAAATATATCTCGACACAGGAAATCTGGTGTGACAAGCACAGAACACAATTTTCTCTTACCTTTGGAAGCGTGCTGTGTGACCAGTCACACCAGAATTTTCTTTGCCTCTTTCGACAGTAGGCTTATTGGGCAACTCCAGACAATTACATTGACTTTGTTCTAATTTGCATTGACGTAATTGTGTCATTATTCTAATGGATATTATTGAGACATCCCTCTAGCCCTGTAGGGCCGTTTGAATTAATTGCTTTTGATTTTCCCCCTTAAAGGTTGGCAATACTCACTGACTGTTCCCTTACTTTGCCCTCTAATCTAATCTAAGAATTCTTGTCTTTTTTGCTGCCCATGCAAAGAATATTACAAATATGGAGTGACTGGTTGCACTTTCTCTTTCTTACTCTCGGTAATTGAGATATGTGTCCTGTGCTTGCCACATAGGCTACACTGTATTCAAGTAAAAGGAACGGGCGGAAAAAGTCCTTAAAAGGCAAGCGACCTCTGGATGACGTCAAAGGTCAAAAGTGACATAGAGAAAGAATAATTTGCAAAGTTTCTTTTGCCATTTTATTTCTTTTTATTTTGTGTTTGTTTAAAGGATTCTTGCTCTTGACAGAAAACACATTTAAATATCTCGTTGGCAATAAAACTTTTGCACTCTTTTCCTGCCCCTTGTCCTCTCGGGTGGATGTTATCGCCAACAGGGAGAGGGCAATCGCCTTAATGCCATTAGCGAGGAATTATTTTTTGGAAAAGGCCTCCTCGTAGATAAAGAGCACTTGTGGGGGAATCGTTATCAGTTGAGCCCTTATCACTCCCTCGGCGTTCCTCTGCAGCTGTCATCGGCGTTCAATAGCAATCAAAAGACGTTTGAGAATAAAGAATCCCTTCTTACTGAACTTATTTCCTGTCCGGAGATTAATAAAAAAAAAGAAAATTTCATTTTCCCTTTCATTAAACAAAAACTTGAAAGGTTTATTCCTTTATTCGTAATTTTATCGTTTATCACGGGAAGTGAAAAGTTTCTTGCATATATGCATCGAAAGAGAGAAAGTATTGGATTCATGTCGAAATTTTGATGGACATACACGTTTTATGGTCCCCTATGCCCCACAAAAGAGCTAGGAGGATGAAATTTTATATTCAAGTTAGGCACCCCCCTGGCACGTGACACGAAGCTTTTGAACAAAATCGGCCAAAGAGTACTAATACTTTATTGATGCACTTTTTCAGTTTTTTTTCGATTTTCTCTAAATTTGCTCCAACGATTTTTTTTTTTTAATTCAAAAATCAATTATTTTTTTGATTCTAAATAAAATCTATATTCTCATTTTGTGATTGAAATCTTCTGAAGACCACTTTACTCTTGTATTTCATAGGGAAGATACGAGAAATGGTTGCCATGGTAACAAAATATAAATATTTTCCCATACTTATAAATTTTACATCTTGAAAATCGAATGTACCGTACTGTCGGAAACTAAATACATGTCGACACAAAAAATCTGGTGTGACAAGCACAGTACACAACTTTCGATTACCTACGGGTTTTTATGTTTTATTGTGGATGTTGAGTGTCGTTGACAACGCGCTGTTTGGTCATCGCTTATCATCGAGGATTGTGGGGATCGTGGCTCTTCTCCGTTTACATGCCCCTATGCATGCATTGGTAACCTTAAGATTTAGAGAAATAACCTCTTGGCTTAGGGGTGAGGGGGGTGCTGTTTATTCCACTTAAGGCGGCTACACGCAAACTCGACAAGCCTGCACGTGCAATCCTTTTGTACTGTACAAGCAAACTCTAGCGTCTATAGCGCAAGCCGCTTGATGCTCGATTGAATTTTAATCATGCACAAGGATATTGCGCAAGCAAAACGCTTACGGTATAGACGTCTTGTCATTTGATATTTATTTTTAATATTTATTGTGTCTCTGTTTAAAGCAAGTGAGTATTCCTTGGCGTTTTTAGGTCAATTTTCGGCATAAGCTGTTGCTTGTCAAGTTGCGTGTGTAGCCGCCTTTACATTACCCGTGGGAGTCCATTGAATGCAAGAAGCCCCAAGCAAGCAGGCCACTCACTGTAATACAGAGTGATTCGTTGTCTATATATTGTATAATTCACAATGGCAATTAAAAATAATACTCAACATTCTGTTTTTTAACAATTAATCGTCCTGATGAAGATCCTGATTGGCGACCGATACGTCGACGATTAATAATGAAATAAAAGCTTTTTGGCTGCTCCTAAATCCATTTCACAAAAGGGCATGCAATGCTCTCTTTCGAAAGAACCAATCAATGGGGACGCTTCGTCTAAATAGCCTCCGATGCCGAAAATGCTTTCTCTAAATCCCGTTAATAAATAATTATGAATAAATCCATATTTGAAAGAACCGAATGTTTAAATAAACGAAACATAGTCTCTAGTCTATACAGTCAATAGAGAAGAAATAGTGGGGAGGGGGGGAGGAGAGGGGGAGGGGGAGGGTGGGCCACGCCCTTGGCAAAATGGATCGCCATTTCAAGATAAAAAAGAAAAAACTGACAGGGAAAATGAAATGAAATAAATGTAACGACTACTTACTCCAACTCCATCTGCTACGTAATTTTAAAGAGAGAGATCTTTAAATAATAGTGAGCTCTCTGCACGGGGTCAATCAAATCCAAGCGGCTACACACACCTAACTGCACTTCTAGTTGACAAGCATGCCGGTTATGCCGAAAATTAATCTAAAAACGTCAAGGAATCCTCACTTGCTTTAAACAGAGACACAATAAATATTACGATTTAAATTGAAATATTAAATGAATATCAAATGTCAAGACTTCTACCTGTCTATACCTTAGAATGGCGGGGAGTTGTGCTTGCGCCAATATGCTTGTGCATGATTAAAATTCAATCAAGCCTCAAGCGGCTTGCACAATTATCCTACAGTTTTGCTTGTACAAAAATATTTATATATATATAATGACGATATCCGTTATTATTTATAATATCTATTGGGCATCCAAGCATTTCTATTTAAGCCATTTGGTATCCAAATCCTTAAATAAAATCATCGGACTGCCTGGGGTCCTACACATTACTGATGTGGCTCAGCGCTGTCTATAAATCACGTGGTCAAGTTTGGAACTTAGGTGCTAAGGAGTACACAACTTTCTCTAGCTGAAGGGTAAGGCCCAATGCACACGGTGCAACTCAAAAGAAACTCGTTTGCAACATATATCGTCAACTAGTTTGTTTTCAGTTTGATTGTGTGTATTTGAATGGGACACTGCACACGGTGCAACTCTATGACAAAAGTTTGCAACGCGTTGGCGACGCAACACCAATGCAACTGACCGTGTCGACTTGAAAGCAACTTATGTTGCGAACTCAAATCGAACTGGCGGTAAAATACAAAATGTATTTATATAATTATTTATTAAATTCAAATTTAATATTACATACGTGATGTATATAGGCCTAATATCTTAAATATTATATATAGCCTATAAATATAATTGCTTATTTAATAGCCTATTCTGTTATTTTTCATCTTTTTTTTTATTAAATAATTTCCAAAAAATCTAACCATAAACTAAATTAATTACATTTTAACAAATATATATTTCTATAATTTTCTCTGGAATTTGAAAAAATAAATTTAGTTTAATACCAGCCTTTGGGCCTTTGAAATGACTCTTTTAACATTGTTTTTCATTTGAATGATATTTTATTCTTCCCCGTAAATTTATTTCAAAATAAACTTAAGAAATCTAATTATAGTTATTTTAATAAATATTTTTACTAAATATTAAGTAAAAAATATTTCTTAATTAAATATTTTAAAAACTATATTTTATTAATTAAAAAAATATTTGAAATTCATTTGTCTTGACTACATATATTTCCTTAAATTTTTAATAAAAAATATTAGTTATTTCAATATTAATAATATTTTATATTATTATTACTTAAATAAACCCTTAAATTGCCAAAAATATCTTTATTAAGTAACCGAACAAACAGCTGATTGAAAACGTCGGCCATTTTGGGTGCAACTTGAGTTGCGTTCGTGTGCGGACCTCCATGCAATATCTGTTTGAAACGCGACTAGTTGACGATATATGTTTGCAATGAGTTTCTTTTCAGTTGCACCGTGTGCATTGGGCCTAAGAGACCAGTGCGACCAGTCACACCAGATTTGACATCACTCGCCCCTTCATTTCTCGCTAAACACTAAGATCCCTTGCATTTCTGGTTGCCTAACTGATAGGCAATTGAAAGAGTTTTGCCCCGCCACCCCTCCGGCCGAGAGGTTAGAGGTGTTAATAATAAAGGGTATGTTTGTTTGTTTGTTCCAGGGGCCGTGATGAGGAGTCGACGAGAGGTCCATGAAGACCCTGGCGCAATGGCCCTCGGCGAGGAGGGGCCGATGTCTCCTTGCCCCCGCCACTCTGCCCATGGCACGCCCCGGTAACTTCTTTTACTTTTCTTATTTGCTTCCTGGCGGGACACAAGCACATCACTCAATAATGAGTGTTTTTAATTGTGATTTATTATTATTCCCTTAGCAGGTTGTTATTTATTTATTTATTTACCCCATCAATCACACACGCGTCACATTCAATCACTCTACTTGCTCCGGGCAAATACTGCACGTAATTATGTCAAGGGATAATAGATAATCTAATTTCATCTCCCTAAAATTGAATTCAAAGGAAAGAAGAGCGAGAGAGCTATTGATTATTTTAAAAGACTGACACCAGGGGTGTGTGTCTTGAAATAGGGGAAAGTCGGACAAAACCGGGACCCCAATGCTTTTTGCTTTTGGGAATGCAACGGTCAAAATTTGTATTGAAGCCTTCTGAAGAAAAAAGCAACAAAACCAGGGGTGAACAACTGCAAACACACATTCTCTGAAGATGTGGGTACGGGTGATTTATAGGACTCAAGCTCACCTGGATGTTGTTACGGTGCTTCTTCTTCTTCTTCTTCTTCAAGTGCCATGCCCGTTCCGGACGTTGGCTATCATCATGGCGATTGACGCCTTGTCGAAGCTCTTCGGAACAACTCCACCGAAGAAAGTCCAGACCACTCTCGTAAATTCCTTAACCACGAGATACGCCGACGTCCTGGACCGAAGATCTTCCTCTCCATCACCAGATGAAGGATTTTTTTTGTATTTTGATGGGTTCCTTCCTCATGACATGACCGAAATATTGCAATTTTCTTTTTCTTGATGTTGAGGAGCAGCTCTCTCTCCTTTCCGAAAACTTCAGCATTGGTCACGTGGTCCACCCAAGATCGTCGGTAGATCCACATTTCAAATGCTTCAATTTTTTCTCCGTTATTCCGGTCAATGTCCAGGCCTCCATTCCATACATTAAAACAGGGAGCACATAGCACTCTACTGTCCTAATTTTGGTGGCGAGGGAGTGATCTCTACAGCATTTTGGCGAAGGTACTGTAGATCTTGCTCTTTCTCTTCCTTATCCGGCTCCCACTGGTTGTTTAGGGTGCTCGCCTGGAAGTAATTCTGTTTTGTCCACCTACCCGGTTTTGTCCGACTTTCTGCTTTTTTTGGTCATTTGATTTCTGCTGACAAGCAGGGGCGTAGCTAAGGAAGAGAGAGGAAGGGGAAACCGTCCTCTAGGAACTCACCACAACCGAGGAGGCATTTTTGCCCCCCTGGTGACGAGTGTTGCCCGCTAAGGGGTCTCTATCTAAAGGGGCGGTAATTATAAAAGCAACAGACAAAGAATAAAGAAAAAGATCGTTAATCTTTTAATCCCAAAGAGAATTAATATTTAATAGATCCTTTGAAAGTAATAAGAAATTCAGGCTCTTAGTTTCGTTTTATTGATTTAATTTTTATTTTTTTAATTGTCTCCCTGTATGTGTGTGTGTATGTGTGTGTGGGTAAAATGAGGAAACTTTGACGACGGTATTTCCACGCTTATTAACTTGCTCGTTTCCAATCATAGTTTTGTCTCTTCTCTTGTGCAAACTCAGCGCTATTTTTTATTTTCAATCTCATATCGGACTTTTATTCCCGCGGGATCTCCAACTATTTGGATTAAATCTTTGCAAATATTTACAGAGAAAGCGAAGGCATAAAGTGTCTAACTAGAGCCCTTATGGGGTGGAGATGGTGTGGCACCACCAATTTATTTCTCTCTCTGCGGGTCAGGGGTCTTATAAGGACGAAGGAACCAAGCGCCATCAGCCTAAATATGGGATTCATCCTATAAATGTGCACAGAGTAATAATTCATGTTCTGTAAACTCGGCATCGGAGGCCATTTAGATTTATTTCGATTAATTGGCAACCCATTGAATTCTCCTAGTGACGTCACAGCATCTCTGTTAAATGGAAAATGCGATCTGTTTGCGGTATAAGAGAACACCGTAATAATAAAAGGCTCTCAATGCTTGATAATAAACAAATTCATCTGCATCAAGGGAAAGGAAGTTTTTAATTGGACAAAGAACGAACGAACGAGAGAGAGAGAGAGAGAGAGAGAGAGAGAGAGAGAGAGAGAGAGAGAGAGAGAGAGAGAGAGAGAGAGAGAGAGAGAGAGAGAGAGAGAGAGAGAGAGAGAGAGAGAGAGAGAGAGAGAGAGAGAGAGAGAGAGAGAGAGAGAGAGAGAGAGAGAGAGAGAGAGAGAGAGAGAGAGAGAGAGAGAGAGAGAGAGAGAGAGAGAGAGAGAGAGAGAGAGAGAGAGAGAGAGAGAGAGAGAGAGAGAGAGAGAGAGAGAGAGAGAGAGAGAGAGAGAGAGAGAGAGAGAGAGAGAGAGAGGGATTTAATTATAGATAAACGTCCTGAAGATTATATTCTTATTCCCCCCCCCCCCCCCCACCGCCCTATCTCTTTATTTTAATTCAATTTAGTGACGTCAGAAATACAAAATTGTCCTATTTAGAACATGGCTGGTCAAAACACACAGTGTAATCTTTTTTTTTTTTTTTTTTTGGAATGGGTGCATAAGGTCCGAAGACCTATAATGACCAATAGTTACATGCAGCCAGGAAGAAAATAAAAACAAAAGGAGAAGCATAAAGGGGAGCTCAACTGCGGGAACTGAGAAGATGCCTGTTGAGGTTAGACTTGAAAGTCTGAAGATTGTAGGTTTTGGGGAAGATAGACGCAGGGAGCTTGTTCCAATCACGGGAGGTCATGGGGACAAAGGAAGAATGAAATTGTTTTGTTCTGTTAGTCGTGATCTGAACAGCATAGGGATGCTGGGAAGATGCCTCTCTTGTGTTCCGTGAATATGTTGCATTGGGTGGGATAATTGATTTTAATTCGGCAGAGCATTGACCATGGTAATACCTGTAGAAGAGAGATAGTGAAGATACTCTTCTTCTATGATCTAGTGACTGTAGGGATGCAGTAAGGGTAGAATCTGTTCTATTTTTTTCCACTTATACTGAAAACCGGTAAAGACTTTAAATATCTTCTCAGCATATTTTTTTTCTTTACATAACATTCACTTATTTTTATATCTTCTGAATGCAGACGTTCTCCCGAGTAGAATGATATACACCACTTGTATTTCAATTTGTTGCAATTTGACTAAAATGAATTATTTAAAGATGCACTTGGAGCATCCAGAATTGCAACAATTATTCCTAATTAAAGAAAAATTGCAACAATTGAAATTTAATTTATTGAAAATATAATTTAATTTTTACAATAATTAAGCTAAATCCTACAATTATTATTATTATTTTTTTTTTTTTTTTTTTTTTTAAACATTCACACTTTTTACTTTCTCTTACCTATGTATATATGTAATATATATATAGAGAGAAAGTATTGGATTCATGTCAAAAATTCGATGTCGAGATTTTGATGGATCTTCACGTTTTGAGGTCCCCTGAATCCAAAAAAGTGGTTTTCGCGACATGGTCTGTCTGTCTGTCTGTCTGTCTGTGTGTGTGTGTGTGTGTGTGTGTTCAATTTTAAGCATGAAGGAATTGAGCTATGAGGCTGAAATTTTATATTTAAGTTAAACACCCCCCGGGACCGGAAAAATAAGCTTTTAATCAAAATCGGCCAAAGAGTACTAGTACTTTACTGATGTACTTTTTCAGTTTTTTTCGATTTTCTCAAAATTTGCTCCAACGATTTTTTTTAAAATTCAAAAATCAATTATTTTTTAGATGCTCTTTAAAATGTATATTCTCATTTTGCGATTGAAATCTTCTGAAGACCACTTTACTCTTGTATTTCATAGGGAAGATAGGAGAAATGGTTGCCATGGTAACAAAATATAAATATTTTCCCATACTTACTAAATTTTACATCTGAATTCAAATGTTCCGTACTGTCGGGAATTAAATATATGTCGACACAAAAAATCTGGTGTGACAAGCACAGAACACAACTTTCGATTACCGAAGGTAAGACAAGTTGTGTGCTGTGCGCCAGTCACACCAGATTTTTTTCTCATTCACACTCACACTCACACACTCATTCACACAGTCTTTTCGGCAACTCAGGCCATTTAAGACTTTTTACGATATCCGTTATTGATAAATATACATATATGGGGTCCAGGCATTCTTATTTAAGCCATTTGGTATCCAAGTGGCTTAAATAAAATCATCGGACTGCCTGGGGTCCGAACCCGCGACGTTTGGTATATGAGGTTAGCACGCTAACCTCTACGCCATGCCCCGAGGGCCCTACCATTATTTATTAACAAAAGATGCTATTTATTCATTTTTGTTTGTTCTCTCAATTAAAGCAAACAAAAACAACAAACAAAATTTTTTCTTTATAAAGCAAATGATTAATGATTTGAAAACCTTGTATATTTAGATTTCCATTCATAAGCAGCTAGCAGGTATAATCAATCTTGCTTTAACCCCCCCCCCCCACACACGCACTCGCGCCTTTTGACAAAAACATCGTTTCGATCACGGGCAATAATATCTTCAGGAGAGAATATAACGAATATAACGCGTTGTTGTTTGTTGCCAGGTTCTTCATCGAATCGGCCCCAGCTGAGCGTGACCATCGACTTGGGAGGCGGGCAAGCAGGCGGCGGCTATCTGAGTCCCGAATCCGCGTTCTCCGACCATCCAGGCGGCCCTCTGGCAATCCAGCAGCCGATAACGCCCAGCCCCTGTCTTTCTAGCAGCCCCGAACGCAGACTCAGCCAACCACCGCGGACATCCGCAGACAACGCCAGTGACTCGTATGGTGAGAAATCAATTTATTTATTTATTTATTAAAGCTTTTGTGGTTTGAAATATTATATTATTAGGGGAATTTTATTAAATATTTATTAAAATTATAAATACTGTACAACGTTTCGATTGCTTATTCTGCAGCCGTTTAAGTACTGTGCACTGTTGCTCCGACTCATGTCCGTTACGTGCCTTTTTTATATACAGCGACGTCAGCGCCATCTGTCGGCATTTCTGTGAAGTTAGATTCAAAGAATTCAAACTGTCAAATAACGCCTAAACGGCTTGCTTTAAGTACCAAGGCAAGTGTGTTTAATAAAGTCCCACTAAAATCGACGGGGAAACCAAATGTGCCATAATATACAGGGCCTTCCATTCCAATAACGTTACACCCTGTATACGATTATCGATCAGAGGGCAAATATTTTAGCATTATGGCCTACACTTTGCTGCAGGGCTAAACATTAACAAAGTGCAACGATTTTCCGATCCCGGACTAATGGGCCACCCTGTATATCGGTGTGTGTCGATCCATAAACCCTAAAAGGGGGCGGGGGAGTTAATAAACGAACCCTTGAGTACTAATCTTGATATTCTTCAATTGACAAACAATCGAGATGGCACTTGGAGATTTTTTTTCTTCCAAATCGATTAAAGGTTCCTAGAAATAACTTTTGATTCAAATGGAGGGCCTGCGAAGGAGGGGGCGGGGGTGGGGGGGGGGTTAATGATGATGGTGGCGGGTTTATTTTATTTTTTTTTCTTTTCTTCTCTGTCCTCTGTCCTTGGCCTAATAATAAATCCCCCCCCCCCCCCCACACACACACACACAATAGCCCCCGAGTCAATTGTTGTGAGAGGAGATTACCGTAGAATGTGAATCCACCCACCTCTCTTTGGGACAATTGCATTGCATGTATTAACATGCATGCATGCATGCAAAGTGTTTTCTCATGAATTTTAGAAATTTCATTTTCTTCCTTCTTTTCTCCCAATAAACATATAAATGTTTGTTTTTTTTTTAATTTTTCCTTTTTCCTTATAACAATCAGAAAGAGCGAAAGAGAGAGAGAGAGAGAGGGGTGGGGGAGAGGGGGGAATTTTCTTTTTTTTTTTTCTTCTTCACTTGTCAGAAGAGAAATTAGCATATAAATTAATCAAAGCAAATATTTTCCCAGGAGCTTAATTAGCTTTTTAATTAAATGCATGTGTGTGTGTGTGGGTGGGGTGTGTGTGTGTGCGTAGCTACTACTGTATGTATGGCAATAAAAAGATCAATTGCTATTTGCTAATTCCTCTAATGCCACCTTCTCGCTCGCGCTATCTGATATTAATACTCTTTGCTTTTTTGTGCCAACATCCGATGTTGGCTCAATATTTGTCCCATCTCTTGATCGAAAATGCTTTTTTTTTTTATTTATACTCTTAGGGCATTTATAGCGTTGTTTTTGTTTATTAAACTGCCTCTCTGCTGACGTTTCGCTCTTGCTTAAGACCATCTTCAGAGCTTGTGGGCGTACAAATAAACATTCAATCTGTTTGATGTTTGTAGCTTTTGTGGTTTGTCTTTTAATTATTATTATGGAAGTTTTTTATTATAGGCCACTGTACTGTGTATATTATTTTTATTTTTAATAAATAATGAATCAAGGGCGGATACAAGGAGGGGTAAAGGGGCTATTACCCCCCTGAGATTTAAGAAAATATTTTTTTGGGAAAAAATTGTATTTTTAATCTAAAATTTTAAAAACTAATACTTAAAAATTTGATTTGTATATACAGGGTGTCCCAAAATGAAAGAGCAGATTTCAATTTCGTATTACAGACAAACTATGAAAGATAGAAACACATTGCGCATGTCACTGGATAGAGGGAGGTTCAAAGGTTTTGACACTACATCATACACTCAACATGAGCGCCATGTGTTGCTCGAGAAACATCGAAACGGTAGTCCATTTCTAATTCGATTTCGCAGATCTTGAAGAGTAGCTGGCATAGGTAGGACAAACACTGTCTCTTTTATGTACCCCCACAGAAAAAAATCACAGGGAGTAAGATCTGGGGACCCGGGAGGCCAGAAACAATGAACAAGGCCTTCTTGCGCACCTCTCCCAATCCAGCGTTGTTGAGATAACGCCGTACCTCATGGTGAAAGTGAGGCGGGGCGCCATCTTGCATGAAAATGAAGTCATTTGAATCTTCATGAAGTTGAGGAAACAACCAGTTTTGCAGCATGTCCAGATATGACATTCCTGTCACACAAAAAAGAAAGGTCCCTGTGTCAAAACTTTGAACCTTCTTCTATCCAGTGACATGCGCAATGTGTTTCTATCTTTCATAGTTTGTCTGTAATACGTAATTGAAATCTGCTCTTTCAATTTCTGGGGACACCCCACTGTATATTCTGGTAAACAACTACAGAATGCACCTTTAAATTACCGATTATAAGAAAAAATGGTGTGCTGTGCGACCAGTCACACCAGTAATGAATACAAAATGTTGTCTACAATTAAAAACTCCCAATTTCC
>JAKCPI010019219.1:0-82692 GCA_023213315.1 Euborellia annulipes | reverse complement strand
AGAAATACATTTAAGCAGGGCCGGCGCAAGCTATTCTGCCGCCCTAGGCAAGATATTTTTTGCGCCCCCTCCTTAAAATTTTCCCTGATCTCAAAAAAATTTTTTTTTTCGGCGCGGAACCAAAATTTTTCCCGCCCGAAAAAATTTTTTACCTTTTTTCTAGAGAGACGAAATTTTTGCCGTCCGCGGGACTAAAATTTGCCGCCCTCTCCAGGTTGCCGCCCTAGGCGGCCGCCTAGTTTGCCTAATGGACGCGCCGCCCCTGCATTTAAGATAAATATGATGATTCGCCCACGGGGCGTGGTGTAGAGGACGTGCTAACCTCATATACCAAACGTCGCGGGTTCGGACCCCGAGGCAGTCCGATGATTTTATTTAAGCCATCTGGATACCAGATGGCTTAAATAAAATACCTGGACCCTAATATATAAAATTCATAAATAAAGGTTATCGTAAATGTCTTATATGGCCTGAGCTGCCGAAAAGACAGTAGTGAATGTGTGTGTGAGTGTGAGTGTGAATGAGAAAAAAGTGTGAATGTTTTAAAGAAAAAAAAAAAATATATATGATGATTATTATGAAAAATATCTGGCTGAGTAGCAGTGGCGTAACTAGCCTTTGAGGGCGGAGGGGGCGAAGCTCAACAAGGGCGTCGTTTTTTAAGTTGTAATATAATTTAAAAAAAAAACTATCCCTGTTTTTGGACAATCTATGGAAAGAATATGATAAAATCACCGTCCCTGGGCTATATTTTAGATGCCTTAGGGGGCGCCTATGTCGGTATAGAGGGGCGCCAAAGGCTTGATGCGCCTGGGGTGGAGGGGCGAGAGCCCCCCTTCGCCCCCACCTAGTTACGCTACTGGTTTTGAGGGATTTATAACTCCCCTCCCATGGGCGTTACTAGGGGGATCCCGAGGGTCCCCCCCCCAGAAAGCTCCCCTACCCAAGAAAAATTGAGTCAATTGAAGCTATTAAATTGTTTATAACCTAGTTAAATGATTTTTGAGATCTATATATATTTGAATAGGATATTAATATTCAATGAATATCTCGATTCGGACTTGAAAAGTCATAGATTAACAAATTGTGAGAATGTTGATTTTTTTGTGTACTAAACGCGCCATCGCCTCCGAGAATTGAACTCAGAATCTCCAGCCGGGCTTCGATGTGCTTACCCTTTGAGCAAGGTCGCCAACAAATACATTTCGTATAACTGCAAGTCGATCGCGCATTTCTCTAACAAGAGGATTGAAATGAGAAATCTTTAAAGAAAAATATCTCACTTGTCAGACGCTTTTGAAACCTAGAAGGACCAAGATGTCTATGGTTTAAAAAGCAGCTGGCAAATGTGAAATTTTTCTTTAAAGATTTCTCAATTCAATCCTCTTGAAAGAGAAATGCATGGTCAACTTGCATTTATTGGGAGTGATTATTTATTTGTTAATGTTGGTTGAAGATCCGGCGTCCTAGAGCACAGCTATGCCCTGGAAAACCTGCAGATCCTAAGTTCGATTCCCGGGGGCCACGAGGCGTTTGGCTCACCAAAGAATATACATACTCACAAATTTATTTTAAAAAATTATTAATGTCAAAAGAATGATTCTTAAATCTATGAATAAGTCAAATCGAACACTTCTCTAACAGTATTGTAATAAATTTATTAACCTTTAATTTTATTTAAAATTCTTAGAAGAAGGATACACTTGAATACAACTACACATACAAAATAGAGACAGTTTAAGTAATCCTCATATCATTTTAAAATAATCATTATATTATAAAAACTTTATTAATTGTATAGACACGTTCCCAAAAGAACAAAATTCAAAACAATTAAGTTTTGAATATTTTTAATATGCTACAGCCATATTTAAAGATTGGTTGAATGGATTAAATTATTAATAAATTTATAAAAATAATAATTACCTGCGTTAAGTCGAGAGGCAGTTTCCTCGGAGGGGGTTCAACACATATAATAATAAAAAATCAACTCCCGAAAAAAACTTTTAATATTTTTAAAAGAGAAAGCGAAAAGAACAAACTGAATTAAAGCATTTGGCGACATGATTGATGGCGGCGAGGCGTTGAGTAGTTTTGGGATGACAGCAAGCCAAAGAATACATAAACTTGGCTAGATGGCGGATGCATCGTTTATTTTTATTCTTTGATGGGCTTGAATTTAAATTTAATTTAATTTTAAACCATCTGGCAATAAAAATGAAATTAACATGATAAAAAAATAAATCCAAAGAGAATAAAAAAAATTTTAATTTAAAAAAAAAGCATCAATAAAATATTAGTTGGCCTAATATCGGTATTAATTGTACAGTATTTATATATTTTTAATAAATATTTAATACAAAAATGTGGTCTATAATTAAAAATTCTCCTAATAATAATATCGGTATTAACATTTTGCGAAAGATATTTTTCCAAAATATAATATTAAAATTAAAAGTAAAGTGTGAGATCTAGAATTGGCATTGTTAGCATCAGTGGTATAGCGTATTAAGGCTGTGGAAGGGAGAGAGGAAGGAGTTTTTGTAATTTATTTTAAATACTTTTTATTAATTTATATCAACCCTGTGAATATAAATAAAGCTATTCGCCGTTCTTTTTAAAATCCGAATTGAGTGAAATATTAAAAGTTTTTAATAAGAAAATAACAAAAGAGCAAAAAAAATTAACGAGGGGAGGGGGTTTGTTTTGGCGCATAAAACTATATCCCGCATTTTTAAAGAAAAAAAGAAATGTGAGGCTTCAGATCCTTAGTTTAATAAAAATAAAAAAAAAAAAAAAAACTAAGTTCTATATCGATAGGATGGAAGGGTGTTAGATCCTCCTCACTTGCCACAGGCTATAATAGTGTCTGAATGTGTTCTTTTTACTATAAGCTTTCGTTGATGACTGAATTTAAATATCAAATTAAAAAGATGTTAAAAAATGATAAACAAAATAATAATAAATATAAAATATTTTATTGAAGAGAAAAATATTTTTCAGTTTTTATTAAAAATAACAAATAGCAAAGAACAAAGATCTTGATTTAGAGAAAGATTCAGTCAAAACAAAATGTCAAATATTGATACTTTCTTCTTTCTTCATAACTTTGAGATTTATTTATTATAAAAGTTATATACAGTGAAGGTCACTCGGATGCGTTTTATCATATGATTATTTCATTGTTTAAAAAAAAAAAAACCTTTATGACATAAGAATCTCAAAAAGAAGTTATTTTTTATGATACAGTGCAGTTGAGCTATTTGAAGTTGAAAAAAATAATAGGAAATCAGCCAAAAGGGTATCCTCTATTGTAATTAAACTCCTAATTTTCGTAGAACGTTTCTGTTTTTTTTTTAGATAATACCATCATCATTTATATTGTATATCATAATAGAGTAAATTACTAGTTATGGACAACATACCAGTCACCTTTGTGCTTTTTCGTAAAAAAAAACGATATTAAAAAATTTTAAGGGGTCTTATCCATTGCACACATTTGTTTACTACACTTTGAAGAAATTTTCCCTGTTCACTGATTTAACTTCTTTAAGTTCTGATTTTAGATTTGAAGCATAGATTTGTTTATGTTCTTTAAAAGCTGACGAATTAAGAAAGAATGTCTCTTCATAAGCATTTAATTTCATTTGTGTTTGGAATTCAGTTCTTTGGTATGTATCGATTCAATATTAAATTTATTTCTAATTAAGAGTAAGTAAAAAAACATTATAATAGGAAAATTTTCGCTGGATTTGTTTAAGGAAAGGACCGGAGAATCAAAAAAACCAGCATTTGATGGACCCTCTCACATCATCTTTAATTAGCAGATATTTCAACTGGCATCACGCTAGTCATCATCAGTGCAAACAACCACAAAGAGATGAGCAAAAATTAATAAATTATCCATTTAATATTTTTGATTATTCCATTATGAACTTACATGATTTGGCGGAGGGCAAAAGGTGAGGATTATATTAAAATTTCAGAGAAGCAGGGACCAGACGCAAGTGCGAGCCACGCATAATATCGATGTTGTCATAAAACCAAACAACAATATGATCAATATATAAGGATAAGGCGGTGAACATACAGGCTGACACTAAAGACTTCAATATAAATTACACAACATGGATAATGCATTAATTTTTGCTCATCTTTTTGTAAATGTTTGCACTGATATTGACTAGGTGTGATGCCAGTCGAAATATCTGATAATTAAAGATGATGTGAGAGGGTCCATCAGCCAGCTGGCTTTTATTCTCCGGCAGGGCCGGAACTAGGAGATTTTTTAGGGGGGGCAAAATTTAATTTGCCGCCCCCTCCTTAAAATTTTCCCAAATCTCAAAAATTTTTCTGCGAAAAAATATTTTACCTTTTTTTTAGAAACGCAAAATTTTTGCCGCCCGCGGAACCAAAAATTTTTATCTTTCTTTAATTGCCGCCCCCCTGATATCTGCCGCCCGGGGCACGTTGCACCCACTGCCCCCCTCTAGATCCGGCCCTGTTCTCCGGTCCTTTCCTTGTAGAAAAACATTGTTGTATTAAAAAAATTACTTTCTTTTATCTTTTTAAATAGTAAACTGGGTAAAAAACTCCGGAGTAAAATATCTACGTATCAGTTTTACATAGATAAGATATCTTTATTTCTTTTTGGCTGACTTCCTTTTTGCTCAAGAAAGAAAAAAATACTTTCCTGACTATTGAATAAATTATAAGTAAATATTAGAATAGTTAATTATGTTTCCTTCCTCTTCTCTTTTTAAACGAAGGCGCTTGAGGTAATGGAACTTTCAAAACGTATGCATTGGTCATTTTAGAAGTGACTGTGCCTCCAACAATAGTCATTAATTCTCTTAATCTGCAAATAAAAGGTAGAATGAGTTATTATTAAATTTAATAATTTTAATCAATAGAATTCGAGCTAACATATCAAAAGAATGAAAGTTAGAAGAAAATGCAGCCAGAATGTTTTCTTTAAAAAAAATAAATTTCTAATAGCTGACGTTTCGGCTAACAACTAACAGTCCCGAAGATGGCTTTAACCAAAGCCGAAACGTCAGCTGTTATAAATATAATTTTTTTTAAAGAAAGAATTCTGGCTGCGTTTTCTTCAATCATACTTAAAAGAAATAAAATACATTTTTTTTGAATAAATCGTGGTTTATTTTAATATTAAAATATAAAGTATAAGTAACTCTGCAGCGGTTATCAGGTAGCTGCGTTCACTTACAGCAATTCTCATTGCTCATTGTACATTTCTTCAACGAGCGTTGCAGAATTAGCAGCCGGAATGTTATTGTATTATTTATTAATAACATTTGTATTATTATTTACTAAAATAAACCACGATTTATGCCAAAAAATGTCTTATATTACTTTCTCTTGCCCTATTTTTTATTTCTAATAACAATAATCGTGAGATTTTAAATTAATTA
This sequence comes from Euborellia annulipes, assembly GCA_023213315.1. Classification (NCBI taxonomy): domain Eukaryota; kingdom Metazoa; phylum Arthropoda; class Insecta; order Dermaptera; family Anisolabididae; genus Euborellia; species Euborellia annulipes. The sequence continues at coordinate 77,257 of JAKCPI010019219.1, read as the reverse complement.
ATATAATAAATTTACTTTCGAAGAGATTATAAATTTATTACTAACCTTTGTAAGCCTCCTGTATACGAGGTCATTACCCATCCAAGGTCTATATAAAATTTAAACGTTAAAAACAAAATTACCAACAAATGGCAAAGTGCTTTGTCTTGTAAAGATTTAGTAACTAATCTAAAAAAAATAAATAAATAATGATTAAAAACAAAAAAAAAATCAAGAAAAAGGAATAAATGATAACTACCTTCCACCAGAATTGAAATTTGTAAATTCTGAGCAAATTTTTTTATTAACTTTTACAGAAAATGGACAAGGCTCAAAATATTTTTTATGGCTCATTTTAAAGTTTACGACTCTAATTAATGATTCTGCAAAAAGAAGCATACAAATTTTTTTCTTCTTATCATTACTGGTAGGGAGAGCATTAAGGCAAGCATTAAAAAAGGATGAGAACTCGAACCTGAAATAAAAAATAAAATATTAGTATTAGTATTTGAGAATATAAAAAATGTATATAGTAAATCAAAATAACTGAGGTTTACTTCGTTAAAATTATATAGTACAGAGTTGTTAAAAAAAACCACTTTTTTGAATTTTGTCCAGGACACTGGTCAAAAGTGGTTATAACCGTCCAAAATTGGTTTAAACCACAATTGCTTTTGGGGTTGTATTATTATTATTAAGGGAGTTTTAATTATAGACCACATTTTGGTATTAATTATTTATATTTTTAATAAATAATACAAAATGTGGTCTATAATTAAAAACTCCCATAATATAATTTTCTCTTACCTATATAAGTTAATATATAGAGAGAAAGTGTTGCGATTATGACGAGATTATGATGGAAACACATGTTTTTGGCCCCCCGAATTCAAAAGATGGGCCCCGCGTTTATCTGTCTGTGGTTAGAAAAAGCAAGAAGTAAAAGAGGTACGAGGTTCAAATTTTATATTTAAGTACCCTCCCAACATGCGAAAATAAACATCAAAGAATATTAGTATTTTACTTATGTATTTTTTCTTATTCTTATCTGATACTTGATTATAAATAAAATTTCAAGGGTTCCTGTGTATTATAGGAAACAAATAAATAAATACATGTATATATGGACACAAAAAAATTAAAACCACTTTCAATTAGCGAATGTAAGACAAAGTTGTGTTTTGTGTGCCCAATCACACCAGATTTTTTTTGTGTCTGAATATATTTAGTTTCCGACAGTACAGTATTGAAATTAAATTTTTTTTATTAATATTCATTTAACTGCAGAATTTAATTGTAAAAAACCGAAATTAAATGATCCCTCAATAAAAACCATTGTTCAAAATTGGATTAAAACCAAGACAGTTTAAACCAATGGTTTTAAACAACTTGGTTTTAAACGAATAACTCTGATACAGTATAATTTTATCATAGCTTTTTAAACAATTTCAAATGTGAAAAAATTGAAAAATTACTCTTGTTGGATGTTCTTTTCTTTTTTCATAATTCTTTCTGCTACTGCGGAGAGATCCTCTAGATCTTCATCAGAAATTATATCTTTAAGAAGATAAACTTCTTCTGCTGTTATCGCTTCCCGGTTATGTGGTGGAAGGCATTCCGAAAAGAAATCACTAAAAACCAATGAAATAAAATTTTAGACAAATTTTCATTTAATTGATGAAGATCTGTGGCTGTAGGCCCTGACTCCATCACCACTTTTCATTTATTTATTTATTTTTAAATACCTGGGGTTATTGTCTGTAGAAAATGTTAATTCCATATCCGTTATCGAACGCGAGTGTGCAGTATTATCTAGAACGTCTTGTTCATGTTCAATATTAATTTGCATTTTCTTTTTACGATCTAAAAAGATACGTTGTTTTTTTGATCCGAATGTCTGATTTAATTCTTTATATAAAGAACTTCTCAATTCGGGGGTTAATTCTTGATTATTCTCAAATTCTTTTTCTTTAATCATTGGTTTTAAAAGAATCTTATCTGATTCTATTAAGTGGACCTGAAATGGTAATTTTAAAATATTTATTTAGACTTAAATCTACAAAGGTTATATAGAAGAGAATGGAGTTGAAAAAGGGTATTCATATTAAGATTGGATTGTAAATACAAATACAATACAGCCAAAGTTAAGTCCGACCCATGCGTTTTCTATTTGTGATTATTTCATTAGTTTTATAAAAGAAAATGAAAATCTTTATTGGAAATTTTCTAGGTTTGAACCATGAAAGAGTTTACATTAAAAAATATATAATATTTTTTTAAAAACAATGAAATAATCACAAGTAAAAAACGGGAGGGGCTTAATATTGTCCCTCACTGTGTAGTATAAATAAAAGTGATTCGAGACATGGGCGTACCCAGCGAGGGGCAGGGGGGGCAGCTGCCCCCCCCCCCTAGAAGCAACAAAAAAAAAAAATTAAATGCTTATAAAGTGATGAAACGAAACAAAATTGGTGGTTGGCGACGGGGAATGATTCTTTTTGTTAGAACTCGAGGGTTTTTAGGCCATTAATTCGAAGGCTTTACCCCTCTATATAAAAAATTGCTATGTCACAATCTGGACGACCATGATCTGCCCCCCCCCCTGGACGACCATGATCTGACCATGCCCCCCCCTAGATTTGATCCTGGGTACGCCCATGATTCGAGACCTTTTGGTCTGAAATGATTGAATAAAATTTGCTAGAAATATTTATGAAATATTTATGATCCAAATAGAAATTTTTAATGTATGATAGATAGATTTATATTTCTAACTCGATATATTTCTAATCTCAGTTGTCTGTAACTCCTGATGATGAGCTAATAGCCGAAATATAACGAGTTATAAATATAAATTGTTGATGAGTAGCAGGGGTGAATAAAAAAATGGGCCTTAAATAAATGAAATAAATGCTAGCTGTTTTCTTTTCTCCATCATGTTACTCATCAACAATTGTCATCCAGTTATAAATCTACTTATAAATGTTTCTATCATTCAAAACCTTGGGAAAACTCACATACAGTACAAATTTCCATTTATTTCACTTAAAACCTAAACTACTTTCTCTCCAAACCCTATGTTCTTATTAATCAATCTTGAGAGGTTTTTAAAAAGAAATGAAAATGCTGTGACAAACAGTCAATTTATCATGTTTATGAGGGAAAAATTCTAGCTAATAAATTAAATTTGAAAATGAACAATCATTTTGGGCAACATGATAATATTTAAATATAGAGAAGGAATTGTATGAATATTGTAATAATAATACCTTGTTTGTAGTTTTATTCCGAATGGCAATAAAAGTACGAAAATCATCTTTTGAAAATTCGAGATTTGTATAAATCATCTTCCGATCGGAATAAGCTTTAACCTTATCAATTACATTATTTGAATCTCTTTTCACTAAATAATTTAATTTATTCGATGAATTTGGTAGAGGCTCTCCATTTAAAAAATTGGCTGAAAAAAAAATTAAAATTAATTTAAAGATGCAATTGTAAGGTTGGTCAGAATACAACCCAAGTATAAAAAAAACGTGTTGGTTTTAATCGAATCTTAAATAAAATTTATAAAAGATATAATTCATATGTATAATTACCAATTATAGGAGCGGATTTTCCACTTTTTGTTGATATAGAAGAAATTTGCAATTTCTCTTTAGAAGCCATTTGAATTAGTAGTGTTTAACAGTATAAAAATAAAAATTGTGAGTAGATTAGGTTAGTTTAGCAGAATGTCAAATATTGCAACTAGTGCTGCTCTCTTGCGTTCTTCTCATGAACTTCTAAAGAGATTTGCCTTCAGCTCTCGCGGCCTTCAAAAGCAAAAGCTCCAGTTTTTCTTTTGCTCGCCAACAATTTCCAGAGCTAAAATGGTAAGTTTATTATTAACTAAATAATTTTATATTCAAATTAAAAATATATCTGTTTTTATATTATTAATATAATTTGATCAACATTTAAAAGAATATATCATTTTTTAAATTTTTCAAAAAATATATTTTCATTATTTATTATATTATACATTTGATCAATAATTTTATTTCCAATAATCAATTTAAAATCGAATTTAATGGTATATTCTCACATAAATTTAAGAAAAATATATTATCTTTATTTTAATTTAATATTTGTTATATTTTAATACATCCCCTTTATCAAAATCAGGGCAAAGGTTATTTTTCTCAATGATAAATTTTTTTATCACTTTTATAATAAAAAAATATGTATAATGAATGTCGAAAAAAAAAATTGGTTTATTTTATTCATATTAAGAAATAGTGAAAGGCAACAAGGTTAAAGGAATGTAGAGCAATCTCTTTTCGGTCAGCTGATTTCAATGTCTTTGAGATTTGTCAGATCGATATCGCCAGGATGTTGCAACAGGCGGTTGATTTTATAAAAAAAAGTTATTGTTTTAAATAATAATAATTACAGAAGAGTTTATATAAGATTAACTTTCTGTAGGCGAAAATATTAATAAACTATAGCAAAAAATAGAGGAAAGGGAAACTTGAGATGATTTTTTTTATTTCCTGAATAAAATAGGAACTTTCCCAGTAAGATCTCCAAAAGAGTTAATATACATAAAATTTTTAAATTGTTCTAGTAATTAAAAATCTACTTTCAAAAATTTTTCTCACCTATATTAAATAAAAAAAATTAATTTTCAAAAAACATCAAATCTAAACAATAATACATTTTTCCACGATATAAAATTCGAAAAAAACTAATTTTATTAATTACTGGGATTTTTTATTTATTCTATTAATTATCTTTCTCCCAAATACATCTCATTTATCAGATCTGATTACCTTCATCACAGTTTAAAATTTCAAAAACGAAATCCCCGATCTCTCATCTAAATATCATATCAAAAAATAAAAAATTACCTCTGCATTGGACCACTCTTTCTAAAACTATATTTAGATTTAATTACTTTTATCAAACTATTAATAAATACTATTTTTCTATTTTTTCCTAAAAAATGAGTTTTCGAGAAAAAAACTAATTTTAGTTAATTACTCGGGATTTTTTTATTTATTCTATTAGAGTTTTCTTTCTCCCAAATGACATCTCATTTTCAGATCTGATTAGCCGTTCGAATCTACAGGGGTTTAAAATTTCGAAAAACGAAATCCCCCGAGTCTCTCATCTAAAATATCATATCAAAAAAATGAAAAAATTACCTCTCATTGGACCACTCTTTCTAAACTATATTTAGATTTAATGTAGCTTTTAGTCAAGTAGCTAGGCGTTACATAAATAGGCTATTTTTCGATATTTTTTCCTAAAAAATGAGGTTTTCAGAAAAAACTAATTTTGAGTTAATTACTCGGGATTTTTTTATTTATTCTATTAGAGGTTTTCTTTCTCACCAAATGACATCCTATTTAGTCTGATCTATTAGCGTTCGGAATCTACAGGGGTTTAAAATTTAAAAACGAAATCCCCCGAGTGCTCTCATCTAAAATGACGTCATATCAAAAAATGAAAAAATTACCTCTGGGCATTGGACCACTCTTTCTAAAACTATATTTAGATTTAATGTAGCTTTTACGGTCAAGTAGCTAGGCGTTACATAAATAGGGCTATTTTTCGATATTTTTTTGCCTAAAAATAGGTTTTTCGAGAAAAAACTAATTTTGGAGTTAATTACTCGGGATTTTTTATTTATTCTATTAGAGGTTTTCTTTCTGCACCAAATGACATCCTATTTAGTCTGATCTGATTAGCGTTCGGAATCTACAGGGGTTTAAACTTTCAAATTAGAATTTACCCAGCACGGTAAAATAAAATGGTAGGAAAAAAATAAATGTGAAATCTTTAGCTGAAAACTCATTCTTTCTAACCGTATATTTCCCATAATTATATCTCTTAAGACAGAAGAGTTATTAAAGCGATAAACTTTTCTCTCCCCTCTAACCTCCTCTATACACAATTTGTACACCAAAAAAAAAAAAAGATTTTTAAAAAAAAATTCCATCTGAGGAGAGTTCATTTTCTGAAAAAAATGTTATGTCATAATTATTAAGCTATTGATATTCAATTTCTTATTTTAGGTAAAACTTACAGAAGCTGAACGCCAAGAAAAACTACAACCTATATTAAATTCTGGTTGGACTATAGTTAAAGATCGGGATGCAATTGAAAAACATTTTACTTTTAATGATTTCAACCAGGTAAAATAGGAACTCAACATTTGTAATATCTCACATTCTTTGATCGACAAATTTGTCAACACTTGAAATTAAAAAAACACTCACACTTTTTTCCCATTCACACTCACACACACACATACACACAGTCTTTTCGGCAACTTAGGCCTTATAAGACTTTTTACGATACTCAGGATTAGAGTAATTATCTATTGGGGGTCCAGGCATTCTTATTTAAGCCATTTGGTATCCAAATGGCTTAAATAAAATCATCGGACTGCCTGGGATCCGAACCCGCGACCCTTGGTATACAAGGCAGGCACGCTACCAACTACACCAAACACGAGGACAAAAATAAAGATGTGATGGTAAATAAATTGTAGGTAGAATTAGAAATCAAAGAGAGAGCATTCATTTATTTCCCCTCAGAGCTGACGTTTCGGCCCTGTTTCATTTTCAGAGCACTAGAACCGAACTCGGTGTGGCTCACATATAATTTGCGAACTCTGCCTTTTTTTTACATCTCACCTACTATTTAAAAAAATATACATATAATTAATATATGTAAAACAAATAAAACCAACGATTGATGTAAAGGTGAAATGTGGGAGTTAATATTGATACCCTTAGTGCTCTGAAGATGGCACTAAACAGGACCGAAACGTCAGCTCTGAGGTGAAATAAATGAAATTATGCTTAGCTGCTCTCTCTTTGATTTCTAATTCTACCTACAAATTATACAATCAGCTATATATAAAAAACAAACAACTTCAAATAAGGTAAATAAATTTATTATTAATAATTAAAGTATTTTTTTTTTTTTAGGCTTTTGGATGGATGAGCCGAATTGCTCTTAAAGCAGAAAAGATGGACCACCATCCAGAATGGTTTAATGTATATAATAAGGTACATGTAACTCTTTCGACTCATGATTGTGGCGGATTAAGTCAAAGGGACCTTCGATTGGCAGATTTCTGCGATACCACCTATCAAGCTTTTAAAGTCTAGAAATTAGAAAAAATGTAAAGAAATACTCACAAATATAAAAAATTACATAATAAGTAATTGATGTATTGTAATAATAAATAAAATGTGGACCAAATAAATTTCATTCTTAAATATTTATTTTTTTAATAAAATAGAAGCCAAAAGTCAAAGTAGATGCAGATTAGCGGTGAAGAGTTTATTTTTTTATATAAACTATATGCCCTCTTCAGTCAGAGTGGTTAAAAAAAACCTTTTTTAGATTTTGACCAGGACACTGGTCAAAAGTGGTTTAACCAAGTGTTAACCAACAATTTTCAGGTCACAGTTTTCGATTGGTCCACGTCATGAAGCTCCTCCTTGCTTATATTTTTCTATTTGGCAGCTTTGTTGACTGTTTATAACCTAGTTCACATTCATTTTGTTTTATTTGCAAATTGTATAGTTTCGGACTAAACTAATTTAGACCCTGGTATTTATACTGCTTTATTAATAATATGCTGTGTATAAATTTTTATAAATTGTTTGTTTAGAACGATTTTTTACAAAAGGAGGAGCTCCATGACGTCACTCTCTTGAAATGGAAAAAATGTAAACAAACCGAGTTTGACTCCCCCTGGTTTTAACCACAAAATTAATTCAAATTGTATTGGATTCAATCAATTTGAATAAATAGGACGGGGTCTAAATGGCCTACGATGCCAAAAATTATTGTCAAAGTCTTATATGGCCTGAGTTGCCGAAAAGACTGTGTGAATGTGTGTGTGAGTGTGAATAAGAAAAAAGTGTTTTTTAATAAAAAAAATGTTAACCACTACGCCAAGTACCTGGGGCGAATTTGGTCTATTATGCGACTTTAAGCAAGATCCAATATACAGTGATATAATGACATATATACAGTGTAAGCGAGTTGTGTTATTTAAAAACAAATTATTTTTACAGCTACTTTTACGATAATGTAAAAATATTTAAAATATATAGAGAATGTATAGACTGAAGAATAAAGTTGCCATAATAACTGCTTCCACCGTAGGGTAAGGTTTTTTTAAACATATATTCTTTATTTCTGGGGAAAAGAGGGCATTAATATCAATATTGAAATTGAAATAATAAACCAGCAAACAATACCAAATAAACGTTAATTTAAAAAAAATCTGACTTGATCATCTCTATAGAAAATTTTATTAATTTAATAATGTAATATATTTCTATGTCTTTTACTAATATAGAGTCATTTTAATAGGAAATTATTTTTTATAAAAAACAAATGACAACAATTGCATTTCATAAAATAAATATAGGGTTCGGTATAGTGAATAGTGGTAGTATAGTAATAAAAATCTGGTGTGACTGCCGCACAGCACACAACTTTCTCTTACCTTCGGTAATCGAAATCTGTACTTGTCACACCAGATTTTTTGTGTCGACATATATTTAGTTCCCGACAGTACGGAACATTTGAATTCACGTTGTCAGATGTAAAATTTATAAACATGGAAAAATATTTATATTTTGTTACCATGGCAACCATTTCTCCTATATTTCCTATGAAATACAAGAGTAAAGTGGTCTTCAGAAGATTTCAATGGCAAAATGAGAATATACATTTTAAAGAGCATCTAAAAAATAATTGATTTATGAATTAAAAAAAAAAAAAATCGTTCGAGCGAATTTTGAGAAAATCGAAAAAAAACTGAAAAAGTACATCAGTAAAGTACTAGTACTCTTTGGCCGATTTTGATTAAAAGATTATTTTCACGCTCCCGGGGGGTGTTTAACTTATAAATAAAATTTCAGCCTCATAGCTCAATTCCTTCATGCTTAAAATTGAACACACGCCCACAGAGAGACCATGTCGCAAAAAAAAACACTTTTTTGGACTCAGGGGACCTCAAAACGTGAAGATCCATCAAAATCTCGACATCGAATTTTTGACATGAATCCAATACTTTCTCTCTCTATATATTAACATATATAGGGGTAAGAGAAAGTAAAAAGGACAGCACGTCGAAACAAATTGAATATTTTATTGAAACAAACATTGAAAACAAAGAAAAATATATGCCATTTACCATACCATACTTGGTTTTGAATATGACACCATACAGATGGTCGCCTTCACGTTCAGCGCATTCCTCCGTACGTCGAATGAAATCTTCCATCACCCGATCTGACTGCCTCTGACTTCTTGTGGGGATATTTGAAGACGTCTTCATACCGTGGCTGAACTCATGGAACGGATACGCACAGCTGTGGAGAAGTTCCCATTGAACGTGCTGGGTGCTCGTGCTGGTGATGGAAGCTTTCATTTAATACCTGGAGGAATGCGCTGAACGTGATGACGACCATCTGTATTGTGTAATATTCAAAACCAAGTAATGGGGAAATTTTTTTAATTTTTTTTAAATTTTTTTTTTTTTTTTTATTTTTTTTTTTTTTTTTTTTTTTATTAATTTGTTTGTTTTTTTTTTTATTTTTTGGGGGGTTTGGGGGGGGGGGGGGGGGCCCCCCCCCCCCATAAAACCCCCTGAAGTAATGCATGTATGGTATGGTAAATGGCTTGTTTTCGATGTTTGTTTCAATAAAATTTTCAATTTGTTTCGACGTTCTGTCTCTTTTATATCCTACTATTCATTATGTTGGACCCTTTATAATAATTGTATGCAAAAAGGTGAAGTTAAATTTAGTTTTAAATATCGACTAAGTTTATAAAAATATAATCATGTATTTGTTATCACAGCGTTGGCTTTGCTATTGCTAAATCTTTAGGTAAGCAGGGAGCATGTATTGTTGTAAGTAGTCGAAAGAGTGAAAATGTTAATAAAGCTGTAGAATCACTTCAAAAAGACGGAATATCTGTCACGGGAATAGAATGTCATGTAGCAGATGCTGATCAGCGAAATAAACTCATTGAGCATGCTGTCAAGGAATTTGGACAAATTGATATTTTAGTCGCAAATACAGGAATAAATCCAATTGCAGGGCCTTTAATGCAGGTAATAAAAATATATAATGGAGGAGGGATAGGTTCAATAAAACTCCCAGAATAAGACGTTTCGGCCTGAATTTATTTGGCCATCTTCAGTAAAAATATATTTTCTTTTCCAGAGGGATAAAAATCTTTAGAGGCGAAATTAATATTTTAAATTATGAAATAGCCAAATAAACAAGGTTGTTGATTAAACGTAAAAGGCAGCCATATTAAATGGGAATCTTTGATGGGAAAACAATCCAATGTGTGCATTCACAGGAATAGACAAGAAATAATTGAAGAAGGCCCCCCATCACTATTACTAATTTTAAAAAATTATTTTAACTCATTGAAATCATTAATCGTTAAATTTTGATTTTAATCATTTACAGTATGAAGATTCAACTTGGGATGAAATGTTCGATACAAATCTAAAGGCGGGCTTAATGTTTACTAAACTGGTATTACCACATATGCATAAAAAAGGAGGAGCAATTGTCTTTATTACTTCAATATCGGCATATAACCCTCAAATGGTAATGTGAATTTGTTTGAATATATAATAACAATAATGCGAAATAAACAATTTAAAAAGGATGTTTTTAAGAAGAGTATGGCACTTTCAATGGGATAGTGATCTTCAAATCCTTCCTTATAAGGGGGCACGGGAGCGAAGTGGTTACGCATGTTTTTCCCGATAAGATGGCGTTGTGTGCCATAAAAAGTATGCCCAAAAATCAAGTAATTCAAAAATTTGCCAAGAGATGTCAGAATGGTAGCTAATAATAAGCTTATTTAATGCATTTGGTTGATTTTCATTGATCTTTTAACAATAAATACAAGTCATTAAAAAAATTATATAGAGCTCGATGTCTCTTATCTTATGAATATAATTCATTTATATAGGGTAAGAGAAAGTAAAAAACCGCATTGAAAAATTCCTTATAATAGTCTAGTTTTTTTTAAAGTAAGTTTAGACGTCGCTCCTGAACCCTCTTATAATAATAAATCTGATTATTTGTCATTCGTTCTTTTGGTATGGAGGCAGAGGCAGCAAAGAAAAAATGCTCTGAATGCTTTCACCAAACAGCTGGAAACGTTTCGGTTCATTTATTACGTACCATCTTCAGTCCATTAATCAATGTATATCTTGCTCAGAGTTGGTCTGGTACTCACTGATTGGACTGAAGATCGTACATAAGAAATAAACCGAAACCTTTCTAGCTTATTAGTGAGAGTATTAAGAGCATATTTCCTAAAAGGGGTTTTCTGCCCATTTCCGTTCAATGATCTATTTTTTCAAAAGAGTAAGCTATATGTCGGTACTAGGACATCGATATCCTTCTAAGAATAGATTAGAATGAATAAAAATAGAAAGTTGGATAAATTAACTACCTAGAATTATTTTTTTTAGCATTTGGGTGCATTTTCAATCACCAAAACTGCATTATTAGCATTAACTAAAGTCCTTGCAAATGAATTAGCGGATAAAAAAATTCGAGTAAACTCAATTGCTCCAGGAATTTTACGTACAAAATTATCAAAAATGGTAAGTTTAAAATTAAATTAATATATAAGAGAAATAGAAAATAAAATTTATTATTTATCTTTTAGCTTTATGAAAGTAATGAAAATGAACATGCAGCTCTTAATCAAGTTCCTTTAAGAAGATATGGATCTCCAGAGGAGATCGGAAATGTTGTAGCTTTTCTATGTTCAGAAGAAGCTTCATATATCACTGGTGAAAATATTGTTGTTTCAGGAGGAATGCCTTCGCGATTATAAATAGGATTGATGTCCTTATTTTAAAATAATAAGGCTATTAACAATGTAGCAAAATATGTTAAAATTTTTATTTTTTATGATTATAATAAATATATATATATATATATATAATTTTAAGCATTATTCAAAAATTAGATTAAAAAAGAAATAAATACCGTCACAAAATATTAAAAATATATTATCCAATTGCTAGTCTTTTTCTCCCTCTTTTACGGACTTCTTCCAAACGATTATAAACTTTTAAATACATTTCTGGAGAATGGCTTTTATAGTGTGAAAGAATTTGTGTAAAAAATTCCTCTGCATTGCCATGAGTGCTTAATAATGCACGTTCAAGAACATATAGATCTACAGCTTTCTCCTCTACATTCGTTGACGTACAACTTAATCCAAAGTCTATTAAATAGAGTTCACCTGTTTCAATTTTATACAACATATTTGAAGTTGTTAAATCACCATGAATTAAATTTTTCATATGCATCTTTGCAAGTGTTATTCCAACGTATTTGGCTAAATCCATTAGATTTATTTTTAACAAATCTTTTCTCTGAAAAAAAAAACAAAAGAAACATATGAAAAATTAATTGCATAAATTTTAACTTTTCAATAATTGTTTCTAAAAATAGACTACCATGATTTTAAAATTGTAGAAATTAAACTATAAGTAATTTAAATGTATATTTACATTAAGAATATCTTTGAGTGTTAGTCCATTTATATATTCCATAATAATTTTCCGTTCTTCATAATCCACATGATAAACTTGAGGTGCGCATATCTCTAAAAAGGTTTATATTTATAAAATTTATATTGGTTTGAAATTAATGTTTAATTTACCTGCGTCTTTACATTTTGCTAGAGCTTTAACTTCTCCTTTAATTCTTTCTTTAGTTATTTGTTGGTCCAATTCAGGTAGACGATATTTTTTTGGAAAACGTTCTTTTAAAATAGAAGGCTTTCCTTCATGTTCAATTCTATAAATTTTACTTTCAGCCCCCTGTTTTATTAATTCCATTATTATATATTAATAATAGAAACTAGGTTTTTTTTAATTAATTATCATCAAATGAAATAAAAAAATAAAATGATGAAAATCTGATGAAAATGTCAAATATTTTCAATCTTGTTAAATAAGCCGGCCAGTGCTGCCAACCAGTGCTACCAACCAAGATTTCCAAAAAGCCGGAAATTTCAATCTGAGAAACAGGAGAAATTTTCAATGCAAAATTCATTTCATTCGACCATTTCTTTTTTTTCTTTTTTTTTTTCCAAGGAATTTTTTCCCGCTTAGCTCAAATTATTCGATATACACGTTTTGAGTTCCACTGTGAACCCAAAAAAGTGGTTTTCGCAACAATGGTCTATGAGTGTGTCTGTTTGGCTGTGAACAAAATATCTCGAGAACGAAAAGAGTTTAGGAGGTTGAAATTTTATATTTAAGTTAGGTTCCTCGCCCCCTGGGTCGCGACACGAATCTTTTGAACAAAATCGGCCAAAAAGTACTAGTACCACTTTACTGATGTACTTTTTCAGTTTTTTTTTTTCTTTCAAAATCCGCTCAAACGATTTTGATTAAAATGCAAATATCAATTATTTTTTTCATGCTCTTTAAAATGTATATTCTCATTTTACACTTGAAATCTTTTGAAGCACACTTTACTCTTGTACTTCATTGAAAAAAGTTGTTTTTTTTTGATTTTTTCAAAATTTGCCCTAACGATTTTGATTAAAATTCATAAACCAACTATTTTTTAGATGGTATATCAGTAAAATTATTCGTAAAAATTGTTTGAAGTACACTTTACTGATGTTTTTTGGATTTTTCAAATTCATTTTCCGGCTCTTCCTTCCATAGAGCCAATTTTAAATCTCTATGGGTTTGAATTTCGACGCAGGTGCCAAGGAAGAAAATTAAAAAAAAAAAACAGGAATTAACAAAAATTTTATTTTTTAATAAATAAATAAATAAATTACAATAAATAAAATTATTTTATATTTAATTAGAATTTTGTTAATTTTTTTTATTTTTTGTTTTTGAATATTTTTCAATAGAGTTTTCTAAAATATTTAAAGAATTATCAATAACATTATAAAAACTCCGTTCGTCATTGTCATTATTATTATTACTATTATTGCCATTTGAACCACCATTAGAATGACCTCCGCTAAAATCGAATTTCGGTATAAATAAAAGTAAACATATTACGGCAATAAATTTCACTATCATTTTAAATAAGACGATTTTTAAAATGATTTTCAAAATAGTTCCCAAAGAAAGTGTGGGGAGAAGTGAAGGGATAAATGACACAGGGGCCGAGAATGGCGAACCATAAACCGGTGGCCCGTAGGCTGGAGCTGGACTTGGGTGGCCATAAGCAGGAGCCGGAGACCCGTAGCCTTGAGCTGGTGCGCCGTATACTGGAGCTGGAGCCCCGTATTTCGGAGAGGGTCCTGGAGGTTCTGCATAGGAACTTGAATAAATTCCTCCTCCACCTCCTTGGTTTGGTGGCAGACCATGCGAGTCCATGTAAGCGTCTAGATAGGTATCTCTGGATTCCCGGTCTTCAGCTTTTGTTTCGTTAGAAGAAATTGTTTGGCCTATCATAGTCCAAGTTAGTAAAATTGTCCAAAACATTTTCCACCTAAATATTGAAAGAAATTATAAGTTACTTGATATCAACAGTACAAATAAAGTGACTTTTAAAGAATTAACTCATTTATAAACGGAATCCAAAATTGAACCTTCAAAAAAGTTAGTTTTCAGTTTTCTGAGGTCAACAATTTTTTTAAAATGGTTTCTAGGTTAATATAACTAGAATAGGGTCCTTTGAAATTCCTGTTATATCCTATGATATCAGATCCAATAATTTTTGGAACGTCCAATGGAAAGGACTCGCTTTGCATTTCAAATAGAAGCACGTCTTCTTGACATGTTTATAAAATAAAAATAAAAACCACTGTTTTATAAAGAACAATGAATGAATATTTAATTAAATTAATTTTTTTTTTGAATATTTCAAACCGAAGGGGTTGTGGAGTCGAAAAATTTGTAATGGACTTTATTAAATTTTTAAGTTAAATATATTGAAGGGTTTGAGTATGGGGATGGTGATCACGAGCTACGTTTGGTATATCTTTTGAGCAGAAGCCAGTCTCCGTCCCCCATCGCATAATTTATTCAAAGATTCAAGAACATAAAAATGCTTCCGCCTATCAATCACCTAATCTAAAGAAGAGCGCATTCACAATAGTTTTCGAGATTGAGAGTAAAAATTGCTAAATGATGATGTGAATTAGAGTCAGAAATTGAAAATGAAATAAAATAATATAAGCAAAAGAGAAGAAAATTTTGTGGATAATTTTACCTTAAAGTATAACCTGAATTCAAAAGCAAAAATGAAGAGAGACTAGTGAAGCTCACTTGTCGGCTTGCATGTTGTTATTGGCAACAGATTGGAATGAATGAAGTGATGGGCCGTTTGTTTAGGACATAGTCCCCCCCCACTTTATGTTTCTCAAATCCTGGACACTCGTTAAGTATTCAGTCCGGAGGTCTTTTGTTCTATGATAATTATTCATTAGCTGCTTATTTGGTTTAGTCACCTTTTGTCTTGTTCAGATCATTAATCTACTTTATCAAAAAAGAATAAAGGTCAATTAGCATTTTTTTTTTATCCTAACACTTGTTAATTAATAAAACCCTTAATGCAAAGAATATTAAAGGGATGATGACCAAATTTTCTAAAATATTATTAGACAGTGGTTGGAAAGAATAGGCCACCCAGATCATTGATGGAAAACTAAGCAGTTGTGAGCATCACGATAAATGGTCCCGAAGAATATGTGGAACACAGGATATAGAAAATATGGACAAAATAAAAGCTATTCTAGAAACAGAACCGAACTTGCCTTCCCCTTTTCTTCAGGCCAGACGAAGGGCCGATTTTCCTTGGTCGAATATTGGCAATTTCCGAATCATCGCTACAAAAAACAATTGCTTTTAATTGTGACACAATAAAAAAAATTAGAGCAGACATGAAAAATAGACTTCTCTCATCCCTCTCTTCTTTATAACCCTGGGGCAGGGCCCAGACAGGGGCAGGGAGGGCTATATACCGGGGACCGGCCCCCCTCCAGGGGGCCCGGTCCCTTTGCGCTCAAACCTTAAAATTTTAATAAAAAAAATAATTTTCATGGTTAAAATTTCAATTTTAAAAAATCATAAGCTCCAATCTTAATATTATAACTAAAAAAAAAAATCATTTTCTGGAAATTTTTTTTCCTGTAGGGTCCCGGGCCCTTTAAGCTCAAATCTTAAAATTATAACTAAAAAATATCATTTTCTTGAACTACTATGTGTAAGTTGTGTCAAAAACTGTGTAAAAGAATTTGGCTGGGGGGGGGGGAGGTTCATGGGATCACATCCTCCTGGGGGGTGGGACCAGCTCTCCTCCGGGGTGCCTGGAAAGCCCCATATTTTCTTAATTTTTTTTATGGCAGGAAGCTTTCTTTCTGGAGGGGGGGGGAGCACGAGCCTTCTGGGGAGGCAGGCCCCCCGGCACCCCCCCCATGGGGAGGGGCCATGTATTAATATGTAGCCCCGGGGCCGTCCACTCTGTCTGCGGCCCTGCCATGGGGTAATGAGAATTAACTTTATAAATATCGAAACTAAAAAGAGAACTTATAATTTTATTTTTATGATATTTATTGCAGGGCCGGATCTAAGGGGGAGGGCAGTGGGGGCATGTGCCCCGGGCGGCAGATATCAGGGGGCGGCAATTAAAGAAAGATTTACTAAAAAAAAGGTAAAATGATATGAATTTTGTACACAAAATTTTAAGGAAAGGGCGGCCAATTAAATTTTGCCCCCCCCCCTAAAAAATCCTAGTTCCGGCCCTGATTTATTGTAAAAGTAGAATAGACTTTGATTAGATTCATTTTTTTTTTTTTTTTTTTTGCTCCCATGATTATGAAATCTTCTTCTTCTTCTTCCTCGCCTGATTATCCCCGCGGTGCGGGGTCGGCGGTCCTCACTCTGCCTCTCCAATTCATCCTATCCAAAGCTCCCATGATTATGAAATCACAGTAGAAAAATGAAAAAAAAAGAAAGAATAAAAATCGAATTTGGCGCCATAATTGTTTATTATTTCTCTGAAAAAAAAATCCCTAATATACGTCTCTGCTATATTTTTATTTTTCTTTATTAATTTCTTACTTCCTATTAACAAATTTTTAAATATAAATGATATAAATAGCTGGTAAAAAAAGAGAAGAGCTGGTGGCTCGGATGATTTTTGCTTTTCCCTTTACTAGGTGTTGTCGATGTTGTCGTCGGCGACTCCCTCTCCAGGGTCCAGCTGGAGCTTATCTCAGTTATCTGGGGGCCGCTTTTCTCCAGCTCTCATCACATTTGTCATTATCAGATGCTCTCAGCTCTTTGGTCTATCATCACTCACAGCACTTATTTCTTTACTCTAACATTTGATTCTTAATATATGTCTGTCACCTGCATAAGAAGGATATTGATCTGATTTAAGAAATTTTCCTCTCGTTTTTAAAGATGTTCCTTACTGAAAAGTTCATCAATTATACTTCATTTAGCCAGGATATTATTTTGTAAGTATTTTCATATTATTACATGTTTATATTAAATATATATTTGAAAAATGTCCAATTTTTGTTAAATTAATAAAGTAATATGAAATAAAAAGGGAAATTTTTGTACACTCTTAATCATCACTTTTTGACATTTCATATATACAATATATATATATATATATATATCACTTTAAAAGTTTTCTTTTGAAATATTTCATTACAAATTCTGACCCCTAAGATAAATAAAATTAATTTTTAATTAAGGATTAAAAGCTTTAAAGAAAAAATAAATTAAACATTCTACTAAATTGGTTCCTGAGATGTCAAAAAATTACAAATAGAAGTAAAAAATTTGGATTCCATCGCCGCATTTTTTTAAACTTTTCCTTTCTCATTTGAAATTTTCATTTTTTTCAACTCTTCTAAATGACGAAAAGATACTACATATATATTTATATATATATACAGAGTTTTCTCTAGAAATATATTTCTGAACACTTAAATATTTTACTTCCAAATTAGAGTTATTTTTATTTATATTCATCACCCGTATGATTCTGGAGAAAACACTGTAACTGTATAAAATATCTTCTAAAAACTAAAATTTCTTTATATAAAATGCGTTTCAGATCCATATAAGAATATAAGGATTAATTTGATCTTCCCAATGGCCTCATCATCTTCAACACCACAAAGACGACCTGGTAAAAGACAAAATCCTGCGGTTTTCAATGGAATAGGAGGATCATTTGAAGATAAAAATAATGACTATTTGTGCCCTGTTTGTTTTGAACTCATCGAAGAAGCTCATATTACTCGCTGTGGGCATACATTCTGCTTGCATTGTATCACCAAATCGTTAGAGACAAGTCCAAGATGTCCGAAATGCAGCTGTCCTTTAAACATAAACGAACATGTCTTTCCAAATTTTCTCTTAAATGAATTAATTTCTAAATATAAAAATAGAATAGGCGCTGAGCAATTAGCTGGACTTTCAAGAGAAGGCTCTTTTGAGCGAGATCACACTCCTCTGGATGGATTGAGAAATTATTTAGCCTCTGAATACCAAAATTTAACTCTGCCTGATGTGAATGTTATATTGGAATTTTTAACCCAAAGAAAACATTTGCTGGAAGCGGAATCATGTGCAGCTCAAAATAAATTATTACATGAATTTCTAACACAATTGCTTCAGCAAAAAGAAGAACAATTAGCTCAATTGACAAAAGAGGTGGCTTTAATTAAAAAAGATATTGGCGAAGTAGAAAATATATTACAAGTGGTACAATCTAAATGCCCAAAATTAGATGATACTCTTGCTGCTGGAACATCTATCAAAACTGAACCTATAAGTACTCCAAGTACGTCTTCTGATCCTCCAGCTAATGGTTTTAATGGGAGCCACAAGTCAGGAGATCGTACCTCAATGACACTTGCTATGCGCAGGAAACGAATGCACGCGCATTTTGAGGATTTTGTAAATTGTTATTTTGCCACCAGGGCGAAAGAATTGATCCTAGGAAACGAGGAGAGAGGAACACCTGTTGATGATAGGACACTGGGAACGTCAACATTAGGACTCGATCTTTTCCGTGAGAATCTGGTCAAATTTTCGAGATATAATAATCTCAGACCATTGGCAACTTTGAATTATTCCAATGATATTTTCAATAATTCAACTATCGTATCTAGTATTGAGTTCGATAAGGATAATGAATTTTTTGCTATTGCTGGCGTTACAAAACGTATAAAGGTTTTTGACTACGGTGCAGTAATTAGAGATACAGTCGATATTCATTATCCATGCTCTGAGATGGTTTCAAATTCAAAAATAAGCTGTATTAGTTGGAATAGTTATAGAAAAGGCACTTTAGCTAGTAGCGATTATGAAGGCACAGTGACGGTCTGGGATGCAACGACTGGACAACGTTGCAAGACGTTCCAAGAACATGAAAAACGATGTTGGAGTGTCGATTTCAATAACGTTGATACTCGGTTGATCGCCTCTGGATCAGATGATGCCCGTGTTAAATTATGGTCTCTCAACTCGGATCAGTCTATTGCCTCCTTAGAAGCCAAAGCAAATGTTTGTTGTGTAAAATTCAACCCTCGTAGTTCGTGTCATCTTGCCTTCGGTTCTGCCGATCATTGCGTGCACTATTATGATCTCCGTAATATGAAAGAAGCGTTGACAGTGTTTCGTGGACACAAAAAAGCCGTGTCATATGTGAAGTTTTTAAATCATGAGGACATAGTTTCCGCCTCCACTGATTCACAATTAAAAATGTGGAATATCAACCAGACACACTGTCTGCGTTCATTTGTTGGTCATATAAATGAAAAGAATTTCGTTGGTCTGGCCACGGACGGTGAATATGTTGCATGTGGTTCGGAGAATAACGCCCTCTATGTATATTATAAAGGACTTTCAAAACAATTATTCAGTTTTAAATTTGATCCTGTTCGAATCGTTCTCGAAAAAGATCGAAAAGAAGATGACGTCAATGAGTTTGTGTCCGCTGTTTGTTGGCGTCAACACTCAAATGTTGTCGTTGCAGCAAATAGCCAAGGAAACATTAAAGTTTTAGAACTAGTTTAATTTTATTTATTTCATTTTTTTTGTGCCATTATAATTTTTTTTTTTTTTTTATTTCGTTATAATTATTAATTAACTTGGCTGAAAATATAACCATCGAATTAGATAGAAAAAAAATACTCTAGAAACATTTATTTTTTTAATTGATACTTTTCATAAAATATTTATATATATAAAAAAATGATGGAAAAAAATAGGCTAATTTATTCTATGTAAGAGATTCCTCTAATTATAATAAAAACTTGTGAATTTTTATTTTTTAAGTATAGAGCCTCTGAGAGAAATTTGTATAATTGACTTTTTCTTATTTATCAAAAATTTTGCAAATAAAAAAAATTTATATAAACAAAATGTATTTTTGATAATATTCTTTCTTTTTTACAATATAAAAATATATGACATAAAGAGTTGATTCTTTTATATTCATAAATATAGTGTATATTTAATCACACTCCAGAGGTCTTGAAAAAAAATTAACTCATTTACAATTAGTGGAGTCTCAACTTTTGTTTGATTTAAATAAAATTCTGTTCACTATTTTTACTTTTTTATTTTTATAAAAGGTATCTCTTTCCTACTAAAGAATTTTATACATTTATATATAGAATAATTTATTGTAAAAAAGTATTTCATATTTATTTTTGGTGTTTTTTTTATATAGGCCTAAAAATTAAAACAAATCCTATCTAAAAAGATAGGTTTCCATTTTTTTTCAAAATTCAAGCGAAAAATCAATAAAATGGAAAGGTGTTCTAAATAAGAGATGTACGATGAGAAGCAATTTTAAAGTAAATCCTCGTGTTTAATCATATGATTAATTCCCTGTTTTTTTTTTAAATAATTTTTAATGGAAACTTTCTGGTTCACGTAGAAAATTCCAATTCTTTAAAAAAAACAATGAAATAATCACATAAGAATGGGGATACATTAATATTGCACTTCACCTACACAATCTAATTCCAGTTTTAAAAAGTTATTTGAAAAATTTCAAACAGTTCGGTTTGTCCATACTTTATATACAAGTATATACATATATATATAAATGTCTATAATATTCTTATAAATATTCATATTGTTCCTCACTGATGTTTATTTTTAAACGATATTTTTTGTATTGTTTAAAGGCAAAAAAAGATATTTTTAAAATTTTTCAATTATATTAAGGTTTTATTAAAATTATATTTCTTAAGATTTTGACAAAGCCTATCTATCATCTATGAGATATATATATATATATATATATTCATATTTTTAAAACCATATCAAATCACATCTTTATTTAAATAAATTAGTATTAATTAATTTTCAAATTCTTTTTAATAAAATCTATAAAATGGTGAAATTTACTTTGATATGGTTAATTAAATATGAAAATTTCTTCAGTACTTGGCATTAAAACATAGACATTTTAAGGATAAGAAATATCTAAGGGAAAAAATTAAAATCTACATATAAATATTGTTTAACAATTTTTGTGAGTATGTTTATTTGTTGGTGGTCAATGGCCCTAGGGAATGGGATCTCCAGCCTATCCGGGGATTAGACCCAGATATACTGGAAATCCTAGGTGCCAATTCCGGCGGTCAGAGTACGAATGGCTCAGCAACAAATAAACATACTAATTCTGAATAATCGAGGTATATATTGGACTACACTTAATTATTAATTGTATAATAATATAAGGTTTAATTGAGATAGTAGCCAAATTGTAAAACGTCTTCCAGTGATCGTTTATATTTTTTTAAATTTGTTAATTTTTTTTTTTCGGCATCTGGGGCCATTTAGACCCCGAACCTACTTATTTCAACTGATTGATAGCCAAATCAATTGAAATAAATCTTCTGTTGCTTAGGACGAGATGTGAACCCTTGGCCTCTAGCACAAAAGGCTTTACCAAGGGTTAAAGACAGTATTATGATATAAAAAATTATTTTATTTTAATTAAACTTAACTATATAATAATTAATACTTCTATTAATTTTTGAGGAAGGGAAAGGCATTCAACATCTTAAATGAAGCCCAGGCTTGTTATTTATGGTCTTGTATAATAATATAAATATTATATTTGACGGAAGTGTATAGCTGATAATATGTAGTTTAAAGTTTTCTGGGTTTTTCCAATGAGCAACTTGTAGTTTTTTCAATTTATATTTATTAATGTACCAAGGACCGACGTTTCGGTCCCATATAGGATCATTCTCAGGGCCAAGCCATTGTCAATATATTGATTCTCCTTTGGTCAAATTGGCAAAATACATTATTAATTTAATAATCCAATGACCAAATCAGTTAGAGTGAATGAGTGTCACTCAGAGTAGTACATGAATTATTAAATCAATGCTGGCCTGATGAAGTCACAAGAGACGAAATTGATCGCCAAAAGATTTAATTAATAAAAAAGATAATATTCACATCTATTGGTTTAATCTTCACCTCCATTGGAGGATCAATATATTGACAATGGCTTGGCCCTGAGGTTGGTCCTATATGGGACCGAAACGTCGGCCCTGGCACATTAATAAATATAAGTTGGAAAAAACTACTAGCTGCTTGCTCGCTGGAGAAATCCAGAAACCTTTAAACAACTAATATTATAAATGGATATTTTAAAATATTAAATTTTAGGGGAATCCCTGAAATAGGTAGTAGATTTTAAACAAGGCCTTTAAGTTAATTAAGTTAAAATAAGTGGAGATTATTGCTTTTACTGGGCATATTATGAACCCATTTATTTTAATTATTGTCATCCATCCTGATATAGATAGCCATTAAATAATTCAATTAAAATTTTATTATATTGCCTCATATTTCTTTTCACCAAAGATATACACTCTTAAGAAAAATATTTTGTCTCTGTTTAAATGCCATTTATTTTGTAAAGTCTGATGAATTTTACTCGATAGGTATTTGTATTAATTATAAAATTGGGCTAAGCCCTTTAAATGAGCAAGTCCAAATTCTTGCAGAAAAATTAAATAAGAATAAAAATTTATTTGAATTTATAACATAAGAAATTTAGCAGTATATATATATATAAATTAAAATGGTGCTTTTACGGGTATTAGCATTCAACACACCATTTAAAATTAGAATTGACTAATTAGGTTGTTTAGACATATTCAAATTTATAAAATAGAAAAAAATGAAATGATTTTAGAGATTTATATAAATTCGTAAATTTATATATATATAAAATTAATAATCCCTTCGCTTAAAAACTTTTTCTATGCTTTCTTTTAATAAATATTAGACACACCAGCTCACTTATTTTTTATTAATGGCAGAGAACATGATTTAAAAAAAAATTGGATCATTAAAAGAAAACCTAGGGAAAGTTTTTATTGGATATATATACAAATATATATATACTCAAGTAGGTAAAAATAATATCGAGTGTTGTAGAATTGTATATAGATGAATCGATTTTTAGAATAGAATTCTATCAGCCAGAAGTAGAGACTTCGAAAATGTGATATATAATATATTATAATATGATATATATATACATACATAAGATATTTGTAGGTATTGTTAAATGAAAAAAAAGATATTTACAATTATTTCCCAAATATACAAGATCTAACAAATTAGATTTTTATGATGGAATTATAATTCAAAATTTAAAAAAAAAAAGAGTAATTATAATTTTTGTGTAATTATTTTAGTAGTTTGTATTTTAAAAAGGCCTAAGACCTTAATATCAATTAAAAAAAAAATATTTTGTTTTGGAAAATATATATATTTTAATTTTAATAAATATAAAAAAATTATATTGCTTCCTTTTCTTTTCCTTCAGTATCATTTATGGTTTAAGTCAAATTATTTGATTGTTGTCTTTATATCCAGGCGCGCGAACTTACTTATTTTAAACAATGGTAAAACAAAAAGTATTGGAGATATCAATTTAATTAATATATATAGCTGCACTTTTAAATTTTTTGTTCATTGCTTTATGAACATAATATCTTGAAGGGGGCCACTGCTCTCTTAATACATTGGGAAAGTCGAAATCTCAAGTTTTGGACCACTTTGCCAGCATTTCCATGTCGATCTTGGCGAAAGCATCACGAATATTGTTCTTCAGCTGATCCAGGCTTTGTGGACGATTGATATTCACTAAGGATATGAGATACCCCCATTAAAAACAATCACGGGGTGATAAATCTGCGCGCCACTCTAAATCAAGATAAGACCAAGTTCGACCAGCGCGCTCGCCAGATATGATTGTTTTTTTATGGGGATATCTCAAATCCTTGATGTATACCAAACGTCCTCAAACCCTGGATCAGCTGAAGAACTATATTCGTGATGTTATCGCCAAGATCGACACGGAATTGCTGGCCAAAGTGGTCCAAAACTTGAGATTTCGACTTTTCCAATGTATTGAGCAGAACGATGGCCCCCTTCAAGATATTATTTTCAATGAAAAAAAAATTTAAATGTACTAATTAAATATCTCCAAAACTTTTTGTTTTATCATTGTTTAAAATAAGGAAGTTCCCGCGCCGCACCCTGTATAAGGTGCATGGATTGTGAGTGATTAACATAACAGATTAAAAAAATATTAAATTAAATTGTAGGAATCAAAAGTACATTTTAAAGGTTTATTTTATTAAAAGGGTCCACAGAAATCTTAGAATCCTTGATCCTGTAATCTGTCCCAACTTAGGATATTCTAGCACCTAAACAAAAGATGAAAGGAGCAGGCAGCTTGGTAATTAGTCTCCACGAAATAAAACTTACTGTTTAGGAAACAGTTTCGGCTTTAATTAGATAAGGCTAACAATTGTTGAGTTCAATCCTGACTAAATATTCTACTGAGAGGCTACTGGAAGAGAGCGAGAACATTGCAATTTATATAAATAAATATAAATTTCCTAAAATTGAATTGACTTTGCAGCTTCTTCCCTAAGACGGATGGTCGGTCAAAAAAATTATAAAAACGTTGTTTCTATTTTAAATTTAGTTATTATTGTCAACTGCCTTGTACAAGTATCAGTTTCGATGCATTCATCATCCTCAGGACCTACAATTTAATAATACATTCAAATATAACAAGACAAAATATTGAAAATATTTGAATGTATTATTAAATTGTAGGTCCTGAGGATGATGAATGCATCGAAACTGATACTTGTATAAGGCAGTTGACCAATAATTAAATTTAAAATAAAAACAACGTTTTTATAATTTTTTTGACCGACCATCCGTCTTAAGCGAAGAAGCTGCAAAGTCAATTCAATTTGATAAAAATCTCGCCTGAATCAGCATATGAATAAATTTCCTATTCATCGGAATATTGACAAAATAGTGGATTAAAAACACAAATAAAATAAGATTTCATTTTGTTCTTATATAGAATTAAAGAATCGAGACTAGTTAATTGGACAAACAATTGAATACATATTCGTTTTATTTTATCTTAATAAATGCAAATTTATAAACTCGTGCTTACTTCATTTATTAGAAGAGAAGATGCAGGGCAGCCGTTATTTATCATATTCGATGAGATCCTTGTAGTTATAATATCACAAAACTTGTTACACTAATAATTTAACGAACAACTATCAACACTGATAAAGAGGCAACATGAAATAAAATCTCTTCGAGTCTCCATTGTTAAAAATGGCGAAGTGAAAGCGCGCGCAGTGCAAATTGACAAAAAATAACTTTGAAATAAAATTTAATTTAAATGAATATGCAAACTCTAATAATGAAGAGAAAAATATTTGAATTGTTCCAAGGAAGAGTTTTTTAAATTTAATTTAAGGTACGGTACATTTGAGAGATGTAAAATTTAAAAGTATGGAAAAATATTTAAATTTTGTTACCAAAACAACCATTCCTCAGTGGCGGATTAATGCAATTTTGTCGGGGGGGGGGGGGCGGTTTTTTTTTTTTTTTTTTTTTTTTTTTTTATTTAAGGACTTTGTGGGCATCTATGGCCATTTAGACCCCTTTTCTATTTATTTAAATTGATTGGTAACAAATTCAATTGAAATTAAAGCCCGGCAATCATAATTTCTTTAGTTTTTATAACATTGTGAATTTCTTCTCGGGGGGGGGGGGCGATCGCCCCCTCGCCCCCCCCCCTTTAATCCGCCCCTGCCATTCCTACAATAGTAAAGTGGTCTTCAGAATGGTAAAATGAGAATATATATTTTAAAGAGCATCTAAAAAATAATTGATTTTTGAATTTTAATCAAATGGAGCTAATTTTGAGAAAATCGAAAAAAACTGAAAAAATGCATCAGTAAAGTACTCTGGCCGGTTTTGTTCAAAAGCTTCGTGTCACGTGCCAGGGTGTACCTAACTTAAATATAAAATTTCAACCTCCTAGCTCTTTTCATTCTTAGAGATTATTTTGTTCACAGACACACACACACAGGGGCGGATTAAAGGGGAGATCCCCCCCCCCCGAGAAGAAATTCAAAATGTTATATATAAAAACTAGTAATCTAAAGAAATTATGATTTCGGAGCTTTAATTTCAATTGAATTTGTTACCAATCAATTTAAATATATAGGAAAGGGGTCTAAATGGCCATAGATGCCGACAAAGTCCTTAAATTAAAAAAAAAAAATCGCCCCCCCCGACAAAATTGCATTAATCCGCCCCTACACACACACCGACAGACCATGTCGCAAAACCACTTTTTTGGATTCAGGAGACCTCAAAACGTGCATATCCATCAAAATCTCGACATTTTTGAAAAGTCAAAAATATTTTAAAAAGTTAAGTTACTCAATAGATAGAAAAATAAACTTGCAAAAGTCGAAACTAACGAGTATAAGATAATTATTTGATTATTGAGGATGATTATAAGTGAAATTTGATAAGATTCACATCTCTAAACTCCAACTTTGCCAAATTTTGTGAAATGACTTAAAATTTAGAAATTTGTATTTTATCAAATTTATGGAATATTTCCAAGATGGAGAAAATTTAAAATAGACAAAAATTAAAGTATTTTTTTTTTTAGAATTGGATTTGTTTCCAAATCTAATTTTTATTAAACGTATACTTAAAAAAAAAATAAATTAATTAATTAAAAAAAATGGAATGCATATTTAAAAAAATATAACTAAAAATTTTCAATTTATAAAATATCTGTTCTTTTATTTTAATGCGAATAAATAAGAAACAATGAATGATTTATTATATACAATCGAGGTGAAAATTTTTAAACTGCTGATCAAGGTTTAGAAAAAGTAATTTTTAAAATATATTTATCTTATTTTCTTTCCTATATACACTATTTATAAGCAATCTGTTTCAGAGATTTCCATTATTACAATTAATTGTACAAAAAACAAGAATCAGTATACAATATTTTACAAAGGAAGACAGATTTTCTAAAATTTGCTCTGAGATGAGAATATAATTTATTGAAACTCTTGTGGTTTGAAATTATTATTATTATTAGGGAAATTTTTAATTATAGACCACATTTTTGTATTAATTATTTATATTTTGAATAAATAATTAATACAAAAATATGGTCTATATTTAAAAATTCCCCTAATTAATAATGAGAATGTAATTTTCCACAGATGATGAATACATATTAAATGCTGTATTTTTATGAAAAGATTTAAAAGAAAAAAATATAATAAATATGAAAGTGATAGAACGGAGGTTCCCAAACTTTTCATGACTATTTATCAAAATTTTTCTGCGGTATATTAAGTCAAAACATGCAAAATAATTCTACTCCACCCCAGAAAAATTTTACCGATATGTGTCTTTTATCAGTAGGCGTGTTACATTTTAATTAATTAGCTTTGTTTAAAATTAAATATGATTTAAAACAGGAATTTGTACTGCTAAAAAAGATGTAATTTTGGAATAAAGAAAACAAGTTTTTAGTAACTGCCTTATATTATTTATATCAATTATATTTGTCGAACACCGAGACCAGAATCACATTTACAATTTGTGAACCAGTGTATAAGTATCTCGGAAAAAAGAAGTCAGATATATGCCCTGGTTAAAAAAATTTTTTTTTTCTCGGGTTCCTATATCTGAAACACACTTACTTTGCCATTGGCCAAATGGGTTTTTCGACGGCCATTTAATTAAGTTAAAAAAAATATTTGTCGAAATATTTCCACCTGTTATTCTCAGTGCAGAATCACATTAGACGATTAACCGCCAATGCACTTGATCCTGCACTGAAGATGGTCGGCCAAAATGATTGAATAAATACAGTATAAGACGGTTCCTAAAACCTTTGCTTTATTCATTCTACCAAAATCACATATTATTTAAAATATTTAGATGTTTCTCTGGCTCTCCAATTCTCTAGAAAATAAATAATTATTTTAAAATAAATATATAAGAAGATGATAACTATAAAAAATTATAATAAACTAATCATCCAATTAATTGGCAAAAAAAATACCAATTCATTCTAAACAATTAAATTCAAGTATGATATACAAGGTTTTTTGTATCAATGATTAATTCATTTAACGTATTTCGACACCATATGTGTCATCATCGGAAGTGTATTACATACTGACACATATGATGTCGAAATAAATAAATGTTAAATAAATAAATAATTGAAACAAAAAACCTTGTGTATCATACTTGAATTTAATTCTCATATTAAAGCATAATGTTTCAACTAGAGCCATCGGTTACCAATTTAAAATTAATCATGCTAAAGAGATGGAAACTTCTGCAAAGTTATTAATCATTATTTTTTTCTGTAACTCAAAGATTTAAAGAAAAAATAAAACAAATCAATTCGAAATAAAAAAAATGATTGTCACAATTAAAAAATTTAAAAGATTTATGCCCGTTTGCACCAACACATCTTGGATCTTAAGCTCGTCTTATATCTTACAATTGAATTTGAAAACAGAAAATTGGGTCTTAAGATCCTCTTTTTGTGGCTCTATTGGATAAATAATAACAAAAAGATATATTTATTTCAAAAAATATATAGGCTATTCTATATATAAATAGTTGAATAGGTAAAATGTCATATTTCGCTTTTTAGGTCATGGAAGCACCAAGGCGAGCTTGAGATGTGTTGGTGCAAACGGGCATCATTCTTTTTTCTTAATTTTTTAAATCTATAAAATAGATTTAAAAAAATAGTTTATCTTTAAATATAATCATAAAAATACAGTATTGTTCTCAATGAATTATAAAAATAATAATAACTATAACATAACAAGAAAAATAAATCATTAGGGGAAAATTTTTGAAAGAGGAAGAATAAAATCTAAGTTTAAAGCTCTGCATCTTATGTTTAAAATTAAGCTGCTATCGATAAGATTGTATTTGCTTTCAGTAGAGTCGCTATTTCATGGAAACTATAAGAAGTTTTTTTAAAATAAAATCAAACTTAAAATATTTCAATATACTATTCTATGGGGAATGATTGATTTAAAGGACAGTTACTTAGGGATGAAGAAGCTCAGAAAATTAGGGGATTAAGGAACTCCACTAAAGAACCTGAAACAAAGCAGATAACAGATGTTGATGAGAATTCAACGGAGTAATTAAAATAAATCCTTGATTTAAAATAACAAAGACGAAGCCATCGTTTGATAATTAAAATGTTTTAAAGATTTTTTTTTTCAATTTAAATATTTCGGCCATCCCGAGTCATGATTAATCAAGTCATAAGAATTTCAGGGACGGATTAATGCAATTTTGTATGTGGAGGAGGTTGCTTGAGAGATTCAATTTACAGGAGGGCTTTCCTGGTAAAAATATATTTTAGCCAAAAAATCATAATCACATAAGATTTTTTTATTTAATTTTTTCTCGAGGGGGGGGGTCGCCTCCTCCGCCCTCTCCCCCTCCCCTTTAATCTGTCCCTGAAAGATTTTTGAATATATTATAATAGAGAGATGGAGATATCAGCCAAAATGGAATGCATAGTTCAATAAGATGTTTTGGCCTGAATTTATTTGGCCATCTTCAGTTATAGGAAATTTTACACATAACGCAAAACACACATGTGATTGAACCAAGTCAATAATAAAATTTATTTGCTTCATACTCCTGTGCCTAACACCAACAAATCCTGGTTTAATCACATGTGCTCTTTGCGATATGTGTAAAATTTCCAATAATTTTTATAATTAAATGAATATTAATAATGAGGAGGCCAAGGCAGCCAAAGCTAAAATTTTTTTTTTGCTTTATTGAATGACACAGTTAACGTTTCGGCCTATTCATCTGACCTTAATCAGGACAGATGTTTTGTTTGCATCAAACTAAGGAGAGCTCTTTGCAACTCTTGAACCAGAAGTCATGTCAAATGTTCGCATCTTTGTCAGGCGTTGCCAAGAGCCCCTCTAAGCTCGAGGCTTTGGCTGCCTTGATCTGCTCACCCATTACTCCTTATAATTAAATGAATATTATTTTATATATAATAAATAATGGAAGATGCAGAGCTCAGAAAATGTTAATAATTGATATTAACGCTTGTTATATATATATATATATATATATAAATGTATAAATTGCTGTGCTATTCTTTTAAAAATAAAACCTGGTATGGTATTTCATTATTAAATGATAATTAAATCTTCTGTTAAACTATTGATTAACTGTTTATGAAATCTACAGAAGAAACTTTTGCACTTTTTTTAATATACAATTGTGAAAAGTCGTCAAAATATATTATTATATATTTTTTTAAAAGTATTATATGTATGTTAAAAACAAATAATCCTTAAAATTTAAAAGACAAAATCATAAAACATTAGGTCCCATTCACAGATCGTGTTTTAATGCTTAAGGCACTTAAATAAAACCTTCTATACACGTACTAAATATGTACACAACAAGAAAATCCATGTAAGAATGATTAATGTTCTTTTCAAATTGCGCCAGTGTAGAATGAGTGTCAGTGTTAAGCCCCACCTATGAGTTTTCAACATGTTTAGTGTGAGAAATGTTTAATGGAAATTAAAACCTTGAAAACTTTTCAAAAATATTTTAGAAAACAATGAAATAATCACATGTACATGTTTGATGGAACTTAATTTTGGCACTATTTACTTTTCAACATGTTGCTTTAAGCATTGATCTTCTGCATGAACAATGAATGAGTCCTTAGTCCATGTTATTAATTAAATTAAAAATCAGATCTCAAAAATTAAAAAAATCAACATAGTTTTAAGTAAAAGAAAGTATATATAAATTTTTTTTAAGAAGCACTCAAAGAAGGGGATTCAGTTAAATAATCAATATTCATTTTTGATTAATAGTAAACAAGATATATTTGAAAATATGGAATCACTGGATGTATTTGTAAAGATTTCAGCTTTTTTTTTTATCTATCTCTCAAAAATTTTATATATATACAGGGTGCGGCGCGGGAACTTCCTTATTTTAAACTATGTTAAAACAAAAAGTATTGGAAATATTATTAAAAAAATTTTTTTTATACATAGTGGTACATTTAAATTTTTTTTCATTGCTTTTAGAAAATGATATCTTGAATGGGGCCACCGTTCTGCTGAAGAGTTGAAATCTTAAGTTTTGGACCAATTTGGCCAACATTTCTGGGTCGATCTAGGCGAGAGCATCACAAATATCGTTCTTAGTTAATAGAGTTTTCGGACGATTAGTGTATGATATGAGATATACCCATAAAAAAATCTAGCGAGCTCGCTGACCACTCTCAAAACTAAAACGCTGAAAGATTTGGACTGGCCAGCGAGCTCGTCTGATTAATATCGTGTGAATTTTTTTTAAGGGTATATCTCATATCCTTGGTGTATACCAATCGTTTGAAAACTGGATCAGCTGAAGAATACTCGTGATGCTATCGCCAGGATAGAGAAGAAAATGCTGGCCAAAACTTCAGATTTTGAGTCTTTCAGTTTTGAGCAGAATGGTGGCCCCCTTCAAGAAATCATTTTCAAAAAGCAATGAAAAGAAATGTAAATTTACCAAAAAAAAATTGAAATATTTCCAATATTTTTTGTTTTGTCATTGTTTAAAATAACTAAGTTTCCGAGCAGCATCCTTTATATAGATTGTGTTATTTATGCTTTCTGTACCGTGAAATTTTATTAAGCGAAGGCATTCAAAGTTGAAAAGAAGTTAACTTTATTTCCTATAGAAAAGACCTCCGGTCAAACGAGCAAAATAAATAATAAAAAAAACTTTATTAATTTAAATTAATTAATCTATAAACAATTAATTAATCCTTAATTGATTGCTTCTTTATAGAAAATTTATATTGACTTGTCAATCTGACTTTTATTCTTCCTCTTTTAAATTTTAAATGAGATACATTTTAGGAGTAGTAATTGTGGATGAGGGTAGGGGGATTGGTGGTGGTGATTTGGTGATTGTTTGGTATAGTCTGTGTTTGAAAAGAGAGATGCTCTAATCGTAATCGTAATCGACTGCAAGCGACACTAAGCAACGAACGCATAATGCATTAGTTGGGAGGGTTTAGGGGGCAGTTCCGTACTCGATCGTTCCTCGGCCTCTGCCCCTGCCACGGCCACGGCCTCTGCCCCGCCCCCTCCCACGCCCCCGTCACCTGCGTCCTTCAGGCATGCCGATGTTGCTAGTCGTCTTTTCCAGGAAAGCAAGAGGTCCTGGTAGAGGTGTTTGGCCAACAGGAAAACCTGGACCTCCACGAAACATTGCTTGTTGTGGCGTCACGTTCATGGTCCCGCCTCCACCGCCCATTGCCATGGATTGCATTCCTGAAGGGCCCTGTTACAAAACATTTTTCTTATTACATTCAAATTTGGTATCTTTGAAAAAAGTGAACCGAAAGACAAACTTTCAGACGACGACTTTCCCCTTCAGAGTAGGACGTTAATCTCTTTATAATAAAATATATATATTATAACAATGGACTCACCAGGACTAGATAAATATATAGATGAGGATAAGATCAAGTCAGTCCAAGTAAATTTGAGAAAGAAAAATGCAATATGTTATTATCAATATTAGGGGAATTTTTAATCATAGACCACATTTTTGTATTAAATATTTATATATTATTTTTTTAAAATAAATATTTAATACAAAAATGTGGTCTATGATTAAAAATTCCCTTAATAATAATATTTCAAACCACAAAAGCTTTAATAAACACATTCGTGTTATTATCAAAATAGTTATATTTATTCTCGAAACGTTATTATAAAAACCTCAGACCTCTTTGGTTTCGACCGCTGAGTTCATCAGTGAGCTCTCGATATAGACAATAAGGCTGAACGCACACCAATTGAGCAAAACGCTCTTGGTTTTGTCCAAAAGCAAAACGTTTTGCTCAATGCAAACGCATACCGATTATGCAAAATGTTTTGTCATTGAGCGTTTTTGCCTAATCGGTGTGTGTTGGCATTTTTTGCTCAATGGCCGAACATTTTGTCCAATGCCAACGCACACCGATTGAACAAAACGTTCAATGGGAAAGCATTTTGTTCAATGATGTCGAATCATGCTCAATTGTGTTTTGCCTCCTCGGTGTGCCATGATCCATAGAAAAGCATTGATTTAGGCATGATTAGTCAAAAACGTTTTTGCTTAATTGGTGTGCTTTCAGCCTTATGGTAAAAAATTTGCATTAGCTAGACTTTCTCACCATTAAAGTAAAAACATATTTTTTAAACATTTTATAATAAATTTCAATTTATAACAAAGTGATTTTGCCTAGATCCAGAGCTCAATGGTGAAGGCACGTAGCTCAGAGGCCGAAACCCAAGAGGTCTGAGGTTTTTATAATAACGTTTCGAGAATAAATATAATTATTTTGTTAATAATATATCAAATTAACTTGACTGACTTGACCTTCTCATCAACATCTATATATTATAGCTTAATTAAGTTATTTTAATTAAATTTTTCACTCAATTAGAGAAAAAATAATTCATAGAGTATCTATAAATTATTTTTTTAAAGATTTTTTTTGACATCTTAACTGTATGAAACTGGATAAGTTTTTTAAATATGTTTTTTTTAAACTAAGTGGTTACTTGTCAACTGAGCTAAGTTAAAGGCTCAAGGAAAATAAAATTCATATTAAAATTTTATTGAGTATTTTGAGGTAAGATGATTGAGAAAAGCAAACAGAATTTTATTTGTTCACCAGATACTTGATAACTTCGCGATTAATTTAAACATTTCTCTACTCTTGACTTATGTCGATTTAATTCTCTTACAATTTCATTTTTATGCTATGATCAAAATTCCATCAATTGATATGTATGTATTATACTTTAATAAATCTGGTCTGACGAAGTCCAAGTGACGAAATCGATCGTCTATAGATTAAATATTTTCACGAATAAAATTCTGTTTGCTTTCCTCAATCATCTTACCTCAAATTGACAATGGCCACAAAAATAGAGTAATATATTCGACGTATTTTATTGGGTATTTAATTAGAGTCTTAAATCTGGCCAACCATGTACATTTACTGGTTTCGAACTTAATAAATGATCATTTCCAAGGACTGAAAAATAACAAATGCAAAAAATCAACATTCAGACATTAATCCTTGAATTATATAATTATCTTTACCAAAAAATTAAATTGAAAAATATATATATACACCTCAGCTCTTTTGTTTCATATTGTATTTCACTATATAAATCATATAATTCATCTTAAATTTATAAAAAACAATTACCATTAGGGTCCGACCGAAACAAAATTTTCAACCGAAACCGAAACTTCGGTCGGTTCTTAATTACCATTAATACTTTAGGCTTTTACATATACATATATAGATGGTCTACATAAATATATATTCAGTATAAAAAATTTCTCTCCAA
Source organism: Euborellia annulipes (assembly GCA_023213315.1). NCBI lineage: Eukaryota > Metazoa > Arthropoda > Insecta > Dermaptera > Anisolabididae > Euborellia > Euborellia annulipes. Next base: position 42,406 of record JAKCPI010019219.1, on the reverse strand, counting down.
ATATAATTCTCTTTTTATAACGAAAATGCTACAAAAGAGCTGAGATGTGTATATATATTTTTTTACAATTTTTTCAATTTAATTTTTAGGCTAACTAAGATAATTATATAATTCAAGGATTAATGTCTGAATACAGTTGAGAAGGGTGAATAAATAAATCCAGAGCTGATATACAGGCAATTTATTCGGATTCAATCCCTCCGCTATATGTCAACGTTTCGGGGCTCAAATGACACCGCATGGTCCTATAGAAGGAGCCGTTTGGGCCCCGAAACGTTGACCTATAGCGGAGGGGTTTAATCCGAATAAATTGCCTGAATATCAGCTCTGGATTTATTTATTCACCCTTCTCAATAATATCCACCAGGCTGCCCTTATCTTCATGTCTGAATGTTAATATTTTGTATTTGTTATTTATCAGGCCTTGAAAATGATCATTTATAAAGATCGAAATCAGTAAATGTACATGGTTGACCAGATTTAAGTCTCTAATTAAATAAATAAATAATAAAATTTTAATTTCCTTGAGCCGTTAACCTAGCACAGTTGGCAAGTAAGCTCTTAAATTAAAAAAAAATCTTACTTTACTTCTTTTAAAATAATTTTTTTTTGCCATCTAACACCAGAAACTAATGCTTTACCTCTGAACCACAGATCAAGGGCTAAATTAATTTTATAGGAAATAAGAAAAATTTTGATTAATAAATAAATAAATAACTACAAACAAATTTTCTTTAAGACCTCACTTGTTGTAATTGTTGGTGTTGTTGTATCTGTTGTTGAAGTTGCTGTTGTTGCATTTGCTGTAATTGTTGCTGCTGCTGCTGTTGTTGTTGTTGGATCTGTTGTTGTTGTTGTTGCTGCTGCATTAATTGAATTTGCTGCTGTTGTTGTAAAGTAGCGCCTTGAGCTTGTCCTACATTTTGCTGTACAGACTGTTGGGGTTGTTGGTTTTGTGGCATCCCTGTAGGCGCTGGCCCTTGTGCTGGAGATTTTGCCCATCCTTGTAAATCAGCCAAGAGCTTTTGCCATTCAGTGATTTTCTCATAATGCCGTTTAATTAACTCCTCTTTTCGAAGAAGTTCAAGTTTTAATTCATTAATATCCTAAAAGAATTAAATATCTATTAGGTTGTTTTGCTTAAATATTAAATATTATTCTTTAAATATGTTTGAAAAAAATGAAATCTATTTTGTGAAAACTAGGAGATATATAATTAGGTGTTTAGAAAATGTTAAGGGGTTAGGCATATAAGAAATTTCACTATTTGAGTTGATGATGATGTGATATTATTTGCGAAAATTATATCATATCATTTTTCAAAAAACAATGAAATAATCATATGAGAAAACGTATGTGAGTGATTTAATATTGATTCTTGTTGTAGGACTAATTGGCATAGACATTCCTGAAGAGAGAAGGAAAGGATTGAGCCTTTAGAAGTTTGGAGAAGGATGTTAATTAAAAAGAAAGTGGTCAGATATATCGCCTGCTGAGAAATCATAGTGGCGAAAGTCCGAAATTTAACAATTCGAGAAAAGGCTTTTGAAAATTTTATAAAGGGCTGATTTAAATTTGTGGCCCAGGGGCACTGAATAAATGCCGCCCTATGACTGAAATTTTATTTTAATAGTTTTCATATCTTATTTTTAAAATTAGAATAACTAATAAATCGCAGAAAATTATTATATATTATATATATTTATTAATTAATTAAATATATTATATTAAATTTTTTCTCACTTTCCGAATTTTGCCCCCTCACTACCCCGACTCCCCTAGAATCCACCACTGTTATAAACATATATATTTAAATAGCCGGGCAACAAATGAATAGACAAGAATCAATAGCATAGAATGGAAATATATTTTCGCCACTTTGGCACTCAAAAGAGAAGACCTTTTAACAACGTTTGGCATACTTAACTCAAAAATTGAATTTTCGGATTTTTGCCAATATGTTTCTCAACAGGCGATATTGAGAAGGAATTATTTGAGATAAGATATTGGAATAAATAGTAGGACATAGTAGAAGAAGTAGAAAACTGATGTGACGAAGAGTTGATTTGAATTTTTGATTTTTATTGATTTGAATAAAAAGAAGGAAATGAATCCACGACCAGATAAAGCAAAGAAGTGATTTTAATTATGCTTGTGATTTTAATTACGCCCACCACACTATACGATGAGTGTTTTTATCTTTTATTCAATACTGATTCTATTAAAAACTTTTTTGAAAAATATATATTTTTTTCTAGATGTTCTGTGTTTTCATTCCTTGTTGATCAAAATTGCTGTCAAAAAAAAATCTCATAATTATTTAATTTCTTATTTTTTAAAAAATAGAAATATTCATTATAATTTCATTTAAATTTCTATTAATTTATTGAGTTTTTTTTTTCAAAATCAACCAACAGAATAATTCATAAAATGAAATATGCATAAACGGTTAATAATTATATTTATATATAAAAAATACCTCTTTAACAACCAATTCAGGTTTAAAAGCAGAAAGAAGAAAACGTTTTTGTAAGAAAAATGCTTCCATTTGCCGGGCAAGATCAATAAAACGTAATATTGTATGATCCACTTCAACGCGAATTTCTTCCTTATCCATCGTATGGGAAACTTCCTCTTTTGTTAATACATTCAAGCATGACTAAATAATAAAAAATTAGATTTAAAAAATTTAATGGAAAAAAAATTAAATAAAAAAATATAGACATACCTGAAATGCTTCTTCAAATTCATCGACAAGGTTACCGTTTCCATTTGTTGTACTCGCCATTTTCACAATTTAAGATTATATATTATTTATAAATTAAGCTTTAAAAATAACACATGAATATTATTATATCATGATATTTATGATATTAATATATGAAAGGTTTTAAAGATAGAATATCCCCCCCCCCCCCCCCTCCAAACACAAGCCCACCCCAACCCACCCCCACAAAGAACCCCCCCAACCTTAAGAAATTGTTTTTTCACCCCGTTTTAAAGAAACTTTATAAATGGAAATGTCATGTGAGTTCTAAAAAATAAATGAAGTCAACTAGCTTCTAGTGGATTTTTGTTCAACTGAAATTTAGCGCTTGTTTTGAAAATTAAATAGAGCCCTGAAAAAGCCTAAATAAAAACAAAATTGATTGAAATGAACATGTTTATAAAATCATTTCACTACTATAGAAGGAGGGGTATTGATTAAAAAAGCATTTTCTCTTTTAAGAGGGTTAGCATTAAAAATAAAAGGAAATTGATAATAAAAAAAAAATTTGCACGAGATGGATTTGAACTCGCAAAGTTTGTTAAAGTGAGAATGGAAAAAATATAATTGTCGACCACTATAACGATTTACCAAACTTTAATTTTATTAATTATAAGAAAAATAGACCATATTTGAATAAAAGATGTATTAATTTTTTTTTTTTTTAACACTCACACTTTTTTCTCATTCACTCTCACATTCACACACATTCACCCAGTCTTTTCGGCAACTTAGGCCATTTAAGACTTATATTATTTAATAATATATATTTATTTGGGGTCCAGGCATTCTTATTTAAGCCATTTGGTATCCAAATGGCTTAAATAAAATCATCGGACTGCCTGGGGTCCGAACCCGCGACGTTTGGTATACGAGGTTAGCACCACAATCAAACGCTAACCTCTACACCAAGCCCCGAGGGCGTATTAAAAATGATAAATAAAATAAAATGACTGATTTGTGCTGCACTCTTGTGGAAACTTTAAAAATTATACTTATAATTCTAAAAGTCTCCACAGGGTCGCAGCACTAATCAGCATGAGATATCGTCTTAATTTATATGATAAATTTCCAATTCCCGGACATAGGGCTTCAAGAAAATTTTTTCAAACATTTGAAAAATTTAAGATTATTTTAGGGTATGCAGTTTAGAAACTAAAATAATACAAAAGAACGATACTTGGTTGCAGCATCCGTGATTTTTGGCGCGCGCGCCAGCCTCCCCCTCCCCCCCCCCTCGAATGAGATATAAAAAAAAACAGCTAAAAATAAAAAAAAAATGTTGGAGATGGATTTGAACTCGCGAAGTTTGGTTACGTGAGAATGGGCGACGAATTAACCACTTGAGCCACAATATTCGTTAATTGATTATAGGAAAAATAAGCCATATTAGAAACATAAAATAAAAGAAGTATTAAAAAAATTCTAATATACCACATATGATATATCATTTTTCATTACTTTTTATGCGGATTAATAATTTGTAATTAAAATGTCAATAGCATGTATAGTTTTCAAATAATTCAATGGGCAAATGTCAGATTGTTTATGCCTTGATGTAATTAAACCAAAAACTCTATCTAACATATGATACATGTCATTAATTCTTGAATTCCCCCCTGATTAAAGAGAACTAAAGCCCTTTTAATTATATGATCTAATTTGGGAGTTATTGGCGATCAAAGTTAAGCTTATTTTCGACCTTAATGACATCAACACTCAATTTTCTATATTATCGAAAAAGCTTATTTAGCATTGTCTGATTAAAACCAAATTTTTACCAGAGATTTATAATTAAAAAATGAGTTTTTTTCTAAAGTTTCATTGAGATTGGTAAAGAAATAAATAAAATATTGACTATTTTGTAAATTGAGTTTTAGAATTCGGGATCTCAGATGAAGCCTAGACCCGGTTCATAGACGGCTCTCTTTACCCATCCGGGATCCCGAATTCTAAAACTCAATTTACAAAATAGTCAATATTTTATTTATTTCTTTACCAATCTCAATGAAACTTTAGAAAAAAACTCATTTTTTAATTATAAATCTCTGGTAAAAATTTGGTTTTAATCAGACAATGCTAAATAAGTTTTTTCGATAATATAGAAAATTGAGTGTTCATGTCATTAAGGTCGAAAATAGTCTTAACTTTGATCGTCAATATCTCCCAAATTAGATCATATAATTAAAAGGGCTTTAGTTCTCTTGAATCGGGGGGAATTTAAGAATTAATGACATGTATCATATGTTAGATAGAGTTTTTGGTTTAATTACATCAAGGCATAAACAATCTGACGTTTGTCCATTGAATTATTTGAAAACTACGCATGCAATTGACATTTTGATTATAAATTATTAATCAGCATAAAAATTAATGAAAAATGATATATCATATGTGGAATATTAACATTTTTTTAATACTTCTTTTATTTCATGTTTCTTATATGGCTTATTTCTCCCTTAAGTAATTAAGTAAAATGTGGCTCAGTTGGTTAATTCGTCCTCAAGCAATCTATATTTCTTTCCACCAAACTTCGCGAGTTCAAAACCACATCCTGCACTTTTTTTTAATTTTTAACTGTTTTTTATACCTCATGTGAGGGGCTACCCCCCCCCCCGAAAGCTCCTTGCCACCAAGAAAAATTGAGAACAGCATCAAAAAAATAATTGATTTTTGAATTTTAAGAGAAAGTAAAAATTAATATATCAAAATAAATTTGGAAAAAGCGTGCGTGTGTGTGTGTGTTTGAGTGCTGCTGCACTGAAGCCTCTCGCTATGACGTCATAATGGCACATGCAGACCAACTGCCATTTGAAAATAGCAATTAATATATAGTTTTAACAAACATATTTATCTATAAAAAATTCAATCCTTTGAGAAAAAATAAAATTTCAAAATATTTTGTCTTCAATCAAAGAGATGCTTATTTCTCATAAATATAATAAATAATAAAATCCATCCCTTTAGACCAGTGGTTCCCAACCGGTGTGCCCCGGCACCCAAGGGTGCCGCGAGAATGCCTAAGGGGTGCCGCGAGATATTTAGATAAAATAAAATAAAATAAAGAGGCGAAAAAATAAAGTTTTGCTAAAAAAAAGGTCAAATGATTAAAATGAAAGCGGCAAAATTTTCCGTAGATCGGAAAAAATTAAGCTTTGCCAAAAAAAAGGTCAAATGAAATAAATCAATTAGTTTTTAGATTAAATTTTACACTTTGAAATTTAACTACCCTACAGTAATACAAGATCGAAATATCGCTTGTGTTCAAATAAATATAACAACCATGTGATGATGAAGAATTGAAAGATTTTACATCTAACTAAATATTTATTTGGCAATATTCTCTGACTGCTTAATTAATTTTTTTTTTCTCGTTCAATTTTTATAATTCTTCCAAAAAAAAAAAAATTCAACTTAAAAGCTGTTAAATTATTATTTTTAAAAAGAGAAATAATATTTCTTAGAAACGAGGGGAGGGCGCCTGGCGACAATCAGAGCGGAGGGGTGGGGGAAGCTGCAACTCGCCACCCTCCCCTCCTTTGGTCAAATCAAGAGGCCGAAATAAATTAACATTGGAAATGATAAAAAAAACTTTGATAATTCAAATGTCTATAACTCGGAAACCGCGCATCCAATTCGCATCGGATTTTTTGTAATGAGTTTAGAATTTCCTAGAGAATATTCACATGGAACTAATATTGAAAAATTAAGAATATATTTTTTCTTTAATCTAACCATCCGTTCAACCAATCAAATTATAGTAAAAAGGATCATCGTTCTATATTCTCTGAAATTTTCCCTTTTATCTGTATATAAAATTTTCAGTTTTTTTTTTTAAATTTCTCTTTATTAGCAATCTCCGCACTCCCAATTTTTATTATTATTAAATAAAAGAATATTGTATAAATTTTAAATAAATACCTTAGGGGTTGTCCATATATTACGTAACGCGTTAGGGGAGGGAGAGGCATGGGCGTAACTAGGGGGGTGCCGGTGGGCATGCCCCCCCCAGAAAGCTCCCTGCCCCAAGAAAAATTGAAAACATATGGGGGGGGCTTTCCAGGCCAGGATAGCTGGTCCCATGGTCCCCCCAGCCAAATTCATTAGTTACACCCATGGAGGGGGGTCAAGTGATAGATGGAGTTCTGACTTCTTTCGTTGCCATGGGGGATTGCACGGGAAACTCTCCTAATTTTATTAATTAATATGCGTTCATTGTATCTAAAATAATTTATTGTTTATAAATCAAAGTACAAATTTCATAAAAAATATTAAGATAGGTGAAGAAAATAGAATTTATTCGGCCCAAAATTATTTATTTCCTATGCCAACGTTTCAGGGACTATACGTATAGTCCCTGAAACGTATACGTTAAGTTTGTCTAAATGTGTTATGTTGTATTTTAGCGCCCTGAGGATGGGTGACGTATAGTCCCCGAAACGTTGACATAGGAAATAAATAATTTTGGGCCGAATAAAGTCTATTTTCTTCACCTTCCTCCATACGATTATAATATTAAGATAATATACAAAATGTTTTATTGGGCGAGTTCAAATCCACATCCTGCACTTTTTTTTAAATTTTTAACTGTTTTTTATACCTCATGTGAGGGGACTGCCCCCCCCCCCGAAAGCTCCTTGCCCCCAAGAAAAATTGAGAACAGCATCAAAAAAATAATTGATTTTTGAATTTTAAGAGAAAGTAAAAATTAATATATCAAAATAAATTTGGAAAAAGCGTGCGTGTGTGTGTGTGTGTTGAGTGCTGCTGCACTGAAGCCTCTCCCTATGACGTCATAATGGCACATGCAGACCAACTGCCATTTGAAAATAGCAATTAATATATAGTTTTAACAAACACCAAATATTATTATACAGGCGATAGATGTAAAAATTAAGTCTTATAAAAAAAATTAAAATAATTTGTGGAATATATAAATAGAGATCTATTTATGTTAAGTATTGAAAATTTGTATAAAAATCATTTTTATTTATTTATTTATTTTTACTTCCCTTCCTCTAAATACGAGTATGTTAATACCTATATATAGAGAGCATGGGCGTAACTAGGGGGTATCGGGGGACCCCCCAGAAAGCTCCTTGTCCCTAGAAAAATTGAGAAAATATGGCCCTTTCCAGGCCCACCGGAGGATAGCTGGTCCCATGCCCCCCCCCCCCCAGCCAAATTCTCTAGTTACGCCCATGGTGGTCTTCAAACAATTTTGAAAGCAAAATGATAACAGCATCAAACAAATAATTGATTTTTGAATTTTTTAAGAAAGTAAAATTAATATGTCAAAATAAATTTGGAAAATCGATTTTTAATCATTTTCAGAACGTTTTGCCACTAAAATTTCATTGTTTTTGCTTGAATATTTTATATACTCAGTTATTCAATCAATATCAAGGCCTAAATGTGTCTATTTAATTAAAAACAATAAATTAGGATAATTAGAAAATGAAAGAGGCAGTTAAAATTTGAAGATGTAAAAGGCAATTAATAAACCCCTATTTTATGTGGTCGTAGTTAAATAAAAAAATGTCTATAGCTTTATAATTGATTGAAAAGACCAGTTTTGCATTTTTCCACAAATCCAACGAAAAATAAGAGAGATATAGCGACTTTTTGAAAAGCGAATCTGCGCGTGAAGAAAAGCCTAGACAAGAGTGAAGCGAGGCTCCCTGGCTGCACTCTGGGCGCCGATCGAATTAGAAAAAACAAATTGATGCTCTCCCATCATTTGAAATAATTGCCAAATTGATTGATTTCATCTTTTTATGCTTTTATAAAATTTTATTCTAAACTTTTTTTTAACTATAAGAATAAAAGACTGCATATTTATCTATAAAAAATTCAATCCTTTGAGAAAAAATAAAATTTCAAAATATTTTGTCTTCAATCAAAGAGATGCTTATTTCTCATAAATATATTAAATAATAAAATCCATCCCTTTAGACCTTTAGTTCAGTGCTTGTTAAACTTTTTGAGTCGCGGCCCCGTTGGGACCCAAATAAATATCTCACGGCCCCCCTATTTTTTTTTTTTTTTTTACATTCTCTTGCCTATGTGTGTTCAATTTTAAGCATGAAGGAATTGAGCTAGGAGGGTGAAATTTTATATTTAAGTTAGACACCCCCCTGAGGCGTGGAAATAAGCTTTTAATCAAAATCAGCCAAAAAGTACTAGTACTTTACTGATGTAGTTTTTCAGTTTTTTTTCGATTTTCTCAAAATTCGCTCTAACGATTTTTTTTTTAAATTAATAAATCAATTATTTTTTAGATGCTCTTTAAAATGTATAATCTCATTTTGCCGTTGAAATCTTCTGAAGACCGCTTTACTCTTGTTCTTCATAGGAAAGATAGGTGAAATGGTTGCCATGGTAACAGAATTTAAATCTTTTACTTTTTAGATTAAAATTCATATAAATCAATTATTTAGATGCCCTTTTAAAAAGTACATCAGTAATATTTTGTGAAAATTGTTTGATGTACTCAAATCATTTCATCTAAATTAAATTTTACACTTTGATATTTAATTACCCAACAGTAGCTAATACAAGATGGAAATATCGCTTGTGTTCAAATAAATATAACAACCATGTGATGATGAAGAATTGAAAGATTTTACATCTAACTAAATATATAAATATCATTTATTTGGCAATATTCTCTGACTGCTTAATTAATTTTTTTTTTCTCGTTCAATTTTTATAATTCTTCCAAATGTCAAAAAAAAAAAAAATTAATTTAAAAGCTGTTAAATTATTATTTTTAAAAAGAGAAAGCATTTTTCTTAGAAAAGAGGGGCGGGGCCTGGCGCCTTTCTCCTCATCAACAATCAGAGCGGTGGGGTGGGGGAAGCTGCCAGCCACGACCCTCCCCTCCTTTGGCCAAATTAAGAGCCTGAAATAAAAAAACATTGGATGAATTAAAACTTAGATAAATCAATTGTCTATAACTCGGAAACCGCGCATCCAATTCGCATCGGATTTTTTGTAATGAGTTTAGAATTTTCTAGAGAATATTCACATGGAACTAAAATTGAATAATTAAGAATATATTTTTTCTTTAATCTAACCATCCGTTCAACCAATCAAATGATAGGAAAAAGGATCATCGTTCTATATTCTCTGAATTAATCAGCCACAGATGTCGAAAAAGAGCTTAAATAAATAAAAAAAAAAAAAAAATATGAGTTTTCAGTATATTATAAATTTGATGAAGCTCAGGAACCTTCTTTAAAATTTCCAATAGGATTCGGATCAGTAGGTCAATTAAAAGTCAAAAAGTTTTTTAAAACAAAACTTTATTGAGAAAGGAAATGTCTAAATATATTTTGTTAAAGCCCTACTGTTTAATAATTTTATATTATATGGCTCTCTATGACTCCAACCACTGAAGAAATCCTACAGAAGGGGACGAAACATTGTCTGGGGTCAAATAAAGTTTTGTTTTAAAAACTTTTTGAATTTTAATCGAACCTACTTGCCCGAATCCTATTGGAAATTCAATATATTATGATTAACAAGAGAAAAAAAAGAGTGCAGAAAAATTTAAAGAAAAAAAAATCAAGAAATTTGAAATTATTTTTTAATAATTAAATATTAAATAGCTATAATAAAAATTAGCCTCTGCTGGAAAGCAGATTTATAAATATTCAAAGGCTTTGAAATGTCTTAGTTTCTTGTCTGGTTTTGGGCCACATTTGAGACATATTTTTCAATAGAAATATTCAACAAATAAAATTTCAATAAATAACAATTAAAGGTCTTTTAAAATGAGAGAGCTCCATATCGAAGTTGACTTTCAACCTGTTCACCACTAAAGGTCCCTTCAATTCGTTCACAATTTTTATTAAAAACTGAATAAGCACTTGGTTCATCTTTTTCTCTTTTTCTTGTACTTGTATTGAAACAAATAAAGAATAACAAAGAAATTCCAAAATAGACGGCTCCAAATGAATAATAAATGGCCAGGGCATATAAAATAGCCCAGAGAAGAAAGTATAATGAATATAATATGATTTTAAGATGACTTTTGGATGTATTATTTTCGTTTTCTATTTTAACATCGATATCTTCCTCTATAGGAATCTCCTGAAAAAAAATTGTTAAAAATAAAGGCAAAATTAGCCATAATAAATTTTTCAACTTCATAATTTCGTACTTCTTTTGATGTGTCTTCGGTTGGAACTTTAGAATATGAAAATATTTTATCATAAATATTGTTAAAATAATTCATTGTTTCCTTTTTTTGATTTTGTTTTCGATATCTTAAAAGTCTTTCTTCCATTATCGATTACGAAAATATTTTATCTATAAAATTTGAGGATATATGTGACAACTCATCACTAAAACTCAGTGACATACATAAGAGAGATTTGAAAATATACTACTTTAATTAAAATCACTGGTTTATAATTGTATTATAATTAATTTGAATTTTAAAAAAGAAAGTAAAATATATATGAGATTATTCATTCCCTGTTCATCTGTCACAAAAATTAAAGTTTTTTTTTTTTCCTAACCTTTTTGTTTGTAAATAAAACTTCCGTTGCTAATTTAAGAGCATCAAATAGAACGCCATCTTTAAATCCTTTTGAAGTGATGCTAATTTCGTTCCACTATCTATAATTTGGCTTATAATTGTATAATAATTCCCTGATAATAATTCATTTAAATTCAAAAACGAAATAATATAAATAAATAAATATTATGAATATTATATAATAATACTTTTTTTTTTCTAAATAAACCTTTCGTTGCTAATTTAAGAGCATCAAATAGAACGCCATCTTTGAATCCTCCTCAAGTGATGCTAACTTCGTTCCACCATCTATAATTTGGCTTTACTTATCCATTTTCTTTGTCATTTAATTATTAAATTAAGTTTTATTTTTAATAAATTCATTCTTTAATAATATTTACTTCATCAATGATTTTGTATCGAGTGAATACTTCAAGAATAGAGTGATTAATCCGTTTTTTCAGTGGTATATACATAATATATCTATCTAATTCCTTATTTCCATATAAAAAATAATCAATAACTTTTTTTAGTTTTTTGTAAATTCTCAAGATTTCTATTTCAAAATGCTCCGTCAATTAGACTCTTTTAATTATGCCTTTACCAGTGTGTGTTTACATTTACTGGGACCGGCCTTTGCAATTTTAGAATTATTTTTGTCTGGACTAGTTTTTATAAAATCTTTTTTGGACTATTCCTTATGGACGTGTTTCTTAAATGTGTGTTCTTCCTTTAGGCATAAAGGACATTCCTGAGTGAAAGAAACAAAGAAGAGATTGTGTTTGTGATAAAATGGAAGATGGTGAAGCTGAGGTGGAGACCAACCAGGAAGGTGAGAATCTCAATTTAAGCGCGAGCTCTGAGCTAGGCGATGATTTCAATGATGAGGAAATGCCGGAGTATGACACCCGGAGTGAGGTGAGTTCGTCGTCGACGGAGAGTGAGGCGGGTACGAGCAAACCGAGTATTAGCTCGGTGAGTTCGAGGTCAAGTGACCAAAGAGGACGACGTTCCCGATCTCGGCACCGGCGAGACAGGAAAAGTCCCACACCCGAACCTAAGCCCTCCAGTCAGCGTCAAAGGGACAAAACCAGGTCTTATAACTATATTACCAAGCTCAATTACTTGTTTAGAGATGCCAGATTTTTTGTCATGAAAAGTAATAATGCCGAAAATGTCACTTTGAGTAAAGCAAAAGGAGTCTGGTCTACATTGCCACAAAACGAATCTAAACTTAATCAAGCATATAGAGAGGCACGCAATGTATTGCTGATATTCTCAGTAAAAGAATCCGGCAGGTATGTAAATGAACCAGTAAATCTTTTTAAGCAAAACATTGTTTATTAATGATAAAATACTTAGATTTGCAGGGTTTGCACGATTACATAGTGAAAGTCGTCGAGATGTCTCACCAATATCATGGGTATTGCCACCTGGATTGAGCGCCAAGGCGTTAGGAGGAGTTTTCCGTGTCGATTGGGTGTGTCGGAAGGAACTTCCATTCTGCCACACTATGCATCTTTATAATCCCTGGAACGAAGGAAAGCCGGTAAAAATTGGCCGAGATGGTCAGGAGGTGGAGCCTAGAGTAGCTCAAGAGCTCTGCCGTTTGTTTCCTGCTGATGATGGGATCGAATTGACCCCTATTCTTCGGAAAGCGAAGGAAGCTGCCCGAATTCCCCGGCCACCACGCCCGGTACCGCCAATTCGTCCACGGTTATCGTGGCGTGGTAACCGAGGGAGCGGGAATAATCGTCGAAAATATTTCAGCACCCGAGGGGGGAGGTGTTGGACGTCCTCGGGAACGACTTGCCGCTGCATGGGGAGCTAGAGCTGCTGAAGCTTATGTCTCTGAGTATGTTCGTTCTTTGTCTCATTCCTTACCACCTTTACCTTACGTTTACCCAGGACCATCTCCATACGAACCTCTTCCTCCTCCACCTCCTCGATATTATGACGGACTCCCTCTGCCAGAATATCCACCACCACCTCCTCCTCCTCCTCCTCCACATCCTCAAGATAAACGATCTTACGATCGATCAGTTGATGAATTCCTTTGGCGAACAAGCGAACGTCATAGAGATCATCGGGATCATAGAGAGCATCGCGAACATCGCGAACACCGGGAGCATCGTGAACATCGAGATCATCGACGATACCGAGACCGTCGTTGAAAAATCCCCTCTTTCCAGATATATATTATATATATAATTTACATACATATATATATTTAAAACAGAATCGCCTCAATGATTCCAATATGTATACCAAAAGGAAAAAAAAAATATATATAATTTTTTTATATTAGAAGCACAATTTAATTTTAATTTTCTTTTTTTATTGAATTTGATTCATCAATTTATTTTTCAAGTTCTATTTTTATTTGTTCAAATATTTCTATGCTTAAGGTTGTTAACATGAACAAATTTATTGATCAAGAATATTTGAATTCCCTCACAAATATTAAATTTTTTTTCTAAATTAGCCATTAAACCAATTGGCATATTTGAATTTTCTAATAAAAAAAAAAAAAAACCATGTAAAAATAATTAAACAAAAGAAAAAGACTTCATGGTTGGTTTCAAATAAATCGAATTCAAATTGAAGGACAATTTCTTGATCAATAAAATGGATTGTGTTAAACGGCCTTAATGTATGTATGGATCATAATGTTTCCAATAAACAAATTTTATTTACAAATGGCGGAAAGTTCTAACTTGATTCACCCATTAACCTTCTTTACTTAATTTTTAAATTAATCAGAGATGCCGGTGATTGTAAAAGATCACATTTGGAGACAATCGAATGAAAGGATTTCGATTCGAGTCCCTTTACATGGAGTTCATTCCAAATATGTCGATATTTTCACATCAGAAAGCTATCTCAAGGTAGAAGTTTATGTTTACTCCCTAATAATAAGAGAAAGTAAAAAAGGGCTTAAGAATGAAATAAATTAAATTAATAAAAGCTTATAATCTTGGTATATATAGATTTCATTAATGGTTTAGGGAATTAACGATGTGAGGATGTAAAATAAATGTCTTTTTACTTTCTCTTATTTGAAATATCTTTATTTTGTAATTAAACATAAATTAAAATTATTATATTATAAATATTTAAAAAGGTTTAAATATAAAATAGAGAGTTCTCATTAAAATATTCTATCATAATAAATTTTATTTATATTACATATTTAATGTGATCCAGTTAGTTTCAAGCTTTTAATTAAAAAAAAAAAAAAAGAAAAATATTTATTTATAAAACAGGATAATGCTTTTTCCCCGAAGTGTATTTTTGATATATTAGACCTATTTAACTATTGATTACCTATTGTGTTGCGAAAACCACTTTTTTGGACTCAGGGGACCTCTATATCCATCAAAATCTCGACATCAAATTTTTGGCATAAATAATATACACATAATGTAAAAATTAAAAAAAATCCAATCAAACTGTGAATCTATTTTAAATTAAAAACGAAAATTATATTGAAACTAAGCTTTTAGGTTGTTTTAGATGTATAAATACTTCCCCTTAAATATTAAAAATTTTATTAAGCAGTAGTTAGTTTCTTATATATAAACTTTAATAAAGCTATTAAGTGATTTAGGGGAATTTAAATTCAGGAGTGATTTAGAGATAGAAAATTGACTGACTTACTTTTTTTATTAATATTTTAAAATAGGCAAGTTTTGGAAGATTTCATTGGGAGGTTTTCCTCTGGGACAAGATTCTTCTTAAGGAGTCTCGATGTTCCCTCGTTGGAAGTGAAGCCGTCTTTGATTTGGTCAAATTTGAGTCAGGCAAAGATTGGCCTCAACTTGAAAAATCCTTGACTAAAGAAGAAAAAAAAGAAGTTCGTCAGGAAGCTCATCGACAAGTAGAGGTTAAAAATAATACGATATGATAAGTAATTTGTTCATTAGAAATTTAAATTGGTGACCATTCCTCCTCAGATTTTATTTCTCACAAAATTATTTATATACAGTTGACTCTCGATAATTCGAACTCCTCAGCTGTAAACTTAGGCAAATTGAAAAAATGCTGTGTATTTTGATAAACTCGAAATCCTTTTCGTAACAAGAAAGAGAAAGAACATCTTCGTACTAGGCAATTTGAATTTTTCCTAGCAATGTTTACTCCTCATTTTCGAGTATTGCTTACCTTTCAGCCCAGCTTAACTTGCCAATTTTAGTTATCACGATGAGTGCAAAGCAGAATTACGTCTCCCTTATTGTGTACGAAAAATAATTCCCGCGGCCGTGGAAAATGATTCGAAAAAAAGATAGATTTTATAAAATTTGTGAGCTGCTGATACATACTGTATTTTCAAAAATATAATAAAAACTCTTAATAATTCGAATTTTTTTCTTTCCTCTTAATAATTCAAATTCTCGATAATTCTTGTAGTACCTTGGATTTTGAGCGATCGAGAGTCGACTATATATATATATATATAGCTATAATGTGTTTATTAAAGTTTTGTGGTTTTAATTATTATTATTATTAGGAGAATTTTTAATTATATACCACTTTTTTTATTAAAAATATAAATACTGTACAACGTTTCGACTGCTTATTCTGCAACCTACTACTGTGTACTTGATCCGACTATTTCAGAATAATAATGCCCGATTATTTCATTGTTTTTATAAAAGAAAACGAAAATCTTTATTGGAAATTTTCTAGGTTTGAACCATGAAAGTTTAAAAATATATATATAATTTTTTTAAAAACAATGAAATAATCACATGTAGAAAACGCATGGGTGGAACTTAATATTGTCTCTCACTTTACATACTTGCTCCGACTCAAGTGAACTGTCTGTCATGTCCGATACTAGCGTTTTTATGTACAACGATGTATATATAAAAAGGCACGTAACGGACACTCAAGTCGGAGCAAGTAGAATACTTGATAACGGCTGCAGAATAAGAAGTTGAAACGTTGTACAGTATTTATATTTTTAAATAAATAATTAATACAAAATGTGGTCTATAATTAAAAAATTCACCAAATAATTAATGCTATAAGCTTCTTACACTTACATATAACTAAGCCTACTTGGAAACATCTAATCCAGGGGAAATACTTTGATGGTCAAATAAATATATTAATAGATAAGTATGGGGGAAATAATATGACATTAACTTCACTAATTTAAAAAAAAATAAATCTAGAAAAATGATCTTTTGGACCCTGATCATTAAAGAGATCAATTTCTTTCTTTTATCTTAACTTTTTATTGGAGAGCGAGATAAATTTTGTCTCTGAGACCATATATGGGGTTTCACTCTTTGGAGTTCCTTTTGAATGTTACTCTAATTTTTTTAAAATTTATCTCAGATTTTAAAATAAAATTTGTAACTTCATTTTAACTTTTTTTTTCTATTTTAAAAGAAATCTCAGAATTCTTGGAATGAACAGATAGTTTCCTGACTTCAATCCATTGGGGAAATGATCACCTTAATTAGGATATTTAAATAATAAAAGTATAGTCAGAAATTACTTAAAATTAAGGCTTTTCCTTATTAGAACAAAATCAATAGTGTAATAAAAGATCCACTAATCAGAAGTTTTGTGAAAATACTTAATATTTGGGAATATTAAATTAATCTATTTGATATTGGGATTTTAGTTAATTTATTGGTTTAGAGAATGTGCAAATATTCTAATTAACTTACTCTTAGGTAAATCTGAAAGAAGAAGCTGAGAAGCGTTCAATAGCAAGGATGGAGCTGCAAAGGCAAGCTGTTCGAGAGCAAATGACCCTCGACGAAAAGCAAAGGAATTTTATTCAAAAAGTTAAAGACACTGAAAGAGCTGAAGCTATGCTAGAACTCGAGAATTGGAAACAAAACAAAAGGCATAAACCTAAAAAAGGTCTTTTTTTGTTATTAAATCTCTCTCATAAATATATATATATATATATATAAATAGCCTTTCAGAGGAAACAGGGACCCTGAGCAATTTTTTTGTATTTAGAATAAATATCTGGGCAGTAAAATAAAAAATCTGGTGGGACTGGCGCACAGCACCGAAGGATAAGAGAGAGTTGTGCACCGTGCTTTCACACCAGATTTTTTGTGTCGAGATATATTTAGTTTCCCAAAGCACTTTAGTTAACTTAAGCGCTTGCATTTCATAAGTAAAAAGTAAAAAAAGTTAATTGATTCAAAATTTTCATAGGCTCTGTGTATTTTAAATGTTGACTAACTGATTGAAATATTATACTTATTTTTCAAAATTTTAATCTCATATTTGGACATTTTATACACAATAGAGAATCCTAAATAAATACAAAATTTCATAAAAATTGGAAAAAAATTTTTTAATGGTGTAAAAGGTTCCAAAGGGGACCGACCCCCTTTTGAATCGAAATTAACATACAAATCCCCATAGGGATTTAACATTGGGTCTATGGAAGGAAGAGCCGGAAAATGAATTTGAAAAATCTGAAATAAATTTTTACATCAGTAAAGTGTACTTCAAACAATTTTCACGAAAAATTCACCGAGATACTTTTTAAAGAGCAACTAAAAAATAATTGATTTATGAATTTTAAACAATTTTGGTGGAGCGAATTTTGAGAAACTCGAAAAAAACTGAAAAAGTACATCAGTAAAGTGTACTTTAAACAATTTTCACAAAAAATTTCACTGATATACTTTTTAAAGAGCATCTAAAAATTAATTGATTTTCGAATTTTAAACAATTTTGGTGGAACGAATTTTGAGAAAAATCAAAAAATCTAAAAAAGTACATCAGTAAAGTACTAGTACTTTTTGGCCGGTTTTGTTCAAAAGCTTATTTTGAGTGTCCGGGAGAGTACCTAACTTAAATATAAAATTTCAATCCGGTACACAGACAGACCAATTTCTGGGACCCACTTTTTTGGACTCAGAGGACCTCAAATCATCAGTGCTGGGGCTGTGTTAAAAAGGCATATATACTTTCTCCGAGACGGGAGGCCAATATTAACTTGCACCCATGCGCTTTCTACTTGTGATTATTTCATTGTTTTTAAAAAAAATATTATATTTTTTTTAATGGAAACTTTCATGGTCTTTTTTTATAAAAAACAATGAAATAATCACAAGTAGAAAACGCATGGGTGGGAGACTTAATATTGTCCCTCACTGTATATTGTTCATTTAATTTAATAGTATAAGATAAAATAAAACTTTCATCCTACCCTTTCCTCTGATAGACCATATATATATATATATATATTCGATATACTCTGATTTTCCCATTGGGGGCAGCTAAATCCTAAATTCTTTTAGCCTTGGCAAAGAGTTCATCAATAAACTCCGAATCACAAAAGATAGAGGAGAAAAAAATGATTTTCTCACAAGAAGAAAAGAAACAATTACCACCCCCACGTGAAAATGGAAATATTCAAGTGACTTTTACTAGACGGGAATTTCCAACCCCTCTTCGAGAATCAAGAAAAGCCGAGGAAGACGAAGTAAAACATTTATTATTGATAGTTAATTTTTTTTTTAATATAAAAAATATTAATTTTTTAATTTTATTCCTACCTCTAATTCTTTTTGAGATTTTTTTAGATCAAAACATTTCTAAAAAGTTACTAACTAAAAGATTTAATAAGTATTATTATAAAATTTATTCATGTCGGGGAAATTTTTAGTTAACTTAGCAGCTTTCAACTCAATATTAAAATTTAATTAATAGAAATCCTCTCTGTTATTATATTTTAAATTTCTAAAAAAAAAATAAATAAATTTTAAGTAGTATCGGGCAGCCAGGAATCTAATTAGACAAAAATTTTAAGTCAATTTTTATCTAATTTTTTATTTCAATCGCAGAGGTTTTGAACGCAAATCGCATCCTTCTTCAGGACAATTTATAGTAAAATACAAATGGGTGAATTGTTTTTAACAAAAATCAAGAAAGAGCAAATGCAGCTATTTTTATTTCGTTTATTAACCACTTCAAGCCGACGTTTCGGTCAGAATTGCGACCATTCTCAGGGCAGAAATGGTGTCAATAAAAAGTCGATTGGCGCAATCTACTCAGTTATTCACCTCACACTAATATAAAATCACATTTTAAGAATGTGTAATGCAGAAACTCCTTATATTTAATGGCATTCATCGACGCTTCTCGCATTTATCCTCGGATATAATGCGAATGAATGCCATTAAATAGCCTATATGCAAGTGTGATTTTATTCACACATAAAATCACACTTGCATATATTTAATGGCATTCTTAAAAAATCTGGTGTGACTGTCGCAGAGACACACAACTTTCTCATATCTTCGGTAAGTGAAAGTTGTGTTCTGTGCTTGTCACACCAGATTTTTTGTGTCTACATATATTTAGTTCAAGATATACAGTAAATTTTTTTTTTTTTTTAAAAAAACATTCACACTTTTTTCTCATTCACACTCACACTCACACACACATTCACACAGTCTTTTCGGCAACTCAGGCCATTTAAGACTTTAGACGATAACCGTTATTGATAAATATACATATAGGGGTCCAGGCATTCTTATTTAAGCCATTTGGTATCCAATTGGCTTAAATAAAATCATCGGACTGCCTGGGGTCCGAACCCGCGACGTTTGGTATACGAGGTTAGCACGCTAACCTCTACGCCATGCCCCGAGGGCACAGTAAAATTTATAAAGATGGGAAAATATTTATATTTGGTTACCATGGCAACCAATTCTCCTAACTTTCCTATGAAGTACAAGAGTAAAGTGGTCTTCATTAGATTTCAAGGGCAAAATGAGAATATACATTTTAAAGAGAATCTAAAAAATAATTGATTTATGAATTTTAATCAAAATCGTTAAACGAATTTTGAGAAAATCGAATTAAAAACTGAAAAAGTACATCAGTAAAGTACTAGTATTTTTGGCCGATTTTGTTCAAAAGCTTCATGTCACGTCCCAGGAGGACAACTTAAATATAAAATTTCAACCTCCTAGCTCTTTTCGTTCTTGAGATATTTGTTCACAGTCAGAACACAGACAGACCATGTCACGAAAACCACTTTTTTTGAATTCAGGGGACCTCAAAACGTGTATATCCATCAAAATATCGACATGAAACCAAAACTCTCTCCTTGTATATACCGGTATATTAACATATATATGTAAGAGAAAGTAAAAAAAATACACTCATCTGTATTATATTATCAATCGTCTTGAGGAAGGACGCAATTCGTGTCCGAAACGTCGGCGATTGAAATAAAAAATTAGATAAAGAATGACTTAAAATTTTTGTCTAATTTGATTCCTGACAGTCACTACCTCACCATTATTATAAATTTTGATTAATTTCTAAAGTAAGGAAATAAATTTTCTAGTGGCTTAGTAAACAACTTGCAGCCCGACGTAGAGCCGGATTTATTGCCGAAGATTTGACACCTGAAGAACAAGACCCGATTTGGCTGAAAGAAAAAGGAGATTCGTTTTTCGAGGCTGGGAATTATCTTGGCGCTCTATCGGCTTACTCACATGCCATAAATATATGCGGTGGTGATCAAATGCCAGAACTGTATGCCAATCGGTCTAACGCTCATTTCGTCCTCGGTAATCTGCACAAGACCGTAGAGGACTGTAGTCGGGCGTTGGAATTGCTTAATCCTCCTGTGGAAGCCAATCGAGTTTGCCGGGCCAAGTAATAATTTTTTTTATTTTCCTATTAAAAAACTAGATTTTTTTAATTGTAGAGATACAAAACAAACAAAGTTTATAAGCTTTTTATTAAAAAATTAAATAAAAAAAAGATATTTATTTTAACGCTCTTAAAAAAAAAAAATTTTTAAACGGTTTGAATATGCATTAGAAAAAATTTTAAAGTAAAATCCAAAAAGATATTATGAACTGATGATCAGTTACAGATTTTGTTTGGATGTCTCGCAGATGCTATGGTCGTCGAGGTGTCGCTTTGAGTAAAATAGGCACGGCATCCCGAGGTGTTCCCGATTTAGAGATGGCTGTCAAACTTCTTCCCGATGATCCAGCTTTACGATCAGCACTCGAAAGCGTCCAGAGTGCTGCAGACAATGAGAGTTCCTCGACAGACGATGAACTCAATTGAAATATGCCTTAAAGGTATTTTCTTTATTCTAACATACATACGTTAATTATATGCATTATCAAGAATTCACTTAATTTACATTTCTATTTGAAATAAAAATAAACGTAAAAAAAATATACAATTTATTTTATTTCATTGGTCCATATTCCCTGTTTATTCTTCTAAGCGGTTCATACCAGGGCGATATCGTCTATACAAGTAGTTATAATAATGGATAGAGATATCATCCAAATTGGAATGACGGTAGAAACAGCACGAGAAGGATAATGTAAAAGAGAGCAAGAGGTTTACTCGTTTTGTTGCAGATGGAAGTGCATAATTTACAAGAAATTATGTCGAGAATTTTAATTTAAAAATAACTATAACTATTTTAATAACTAAGAATTAATCGAATAGTCTTGTAAGTGTAAATTATTGATGTGATTAATTTTTGTATTACTATGTATTGATTCACGTTTCTTTAATTTCGCATGCCTGATGATGGTCTTTTAAAAACTGATAAATTACAATCTCTGTCATTAAAATCCTCGACATAATTTCTCGTAAATTATCACTTCCATCTCAACAAACGATAAACCTTCTCTTTATTTTACATTACAATTAATTTCGAGTTCAATAACTCCCAGAAAAGTTCCCTTAATTTAAATAATGAGCGAGTGCGTACTGTGAGTCCAATAGTAGGGCTGAAGGAAAGATAGTACCTCTAAAACTCCTTTTCCCAAAGTTTCCGATTAATCATCCATCTTGATTTTTACAAAAATTTATTTACCATTTCAGTTATTAATTAACAATTAAATTAACTTTCTATCTTACGTCCAACAGTAAATTTGAGCGTAAATCGACAAGATCCGTGGTGCAACTTGCTGCGGTACCTACAAATTTTAGCTTATTTACAATTCTAATCAATACTTGGTTATATGATTATCATTTCCAATAACTGAAGATGGCCAAATAAATTCAGGCCGAAAAGTCTTATTCTGGGAATTTTATTGAATCTCGAATATTCCAATTTTGATTGATATCTCCATCACTCTATTATAATCACATCCAGGGCGGCAGATATCAGGGGGCGGCAATTAAAGAAAGATTTACTAAAAAAAGGTAAAAGCATATGTGATGAAGATAGGGGCAGCCTGGTGGATATAGATAGATTATTCACCCTTTTCAATAAAAGCATATGAATTTTGTATAGAAAATTTTAAGGAGGGGGGCGGCAAATTAAATTTTGCCCCGCCTAAAGAATCTCATAGTTCCGGCCCTAATCACATCACAGCCACAACTTCAAGCAATTATTATACAAGTAGTTTTCAAACTGAGCCACGACTCTGCTAGAGAGTGGATTGTGAAAATATTCCAATTTTGGTAGCGCGGAATAAATAAGGGAGCTTCGAACCAAAAATGTTTGGGAATCACTGCTCTAGAAAATATAAATCTGGGGAGATACAATGCAGTTGGTGGGGACTATATAGTTTTCTGTATTAGAGTTACAATCACAAGTGCAAGCGAGGACGATCATAGAGGCTCTTGGCAACTCCTGACAATGCGTTTGTGCGAACATTCGTCGAATGTCATGACTACTGTCATTATTGAACCAGAAGTCATGACATTAGACGAAGCGCATTGTCAGGAGTTGCCAAGATCCTCTATGAGCTCAAGGCAAACAGCACTTTGTCCTGATGAAGGACGGGATATAGGCCGAAACGTCGACAAACGTATGAAATAAAGCTAAAGATAAATATATTTTTCTTTATTGCTTTTGGCTGCCTTGAATATCCTCACTACTCATTAGGAACCTAATATCTGCTTTGAAAGATGGGATATCTCCTTTTGCAAAGACTGCATTATTGAGAAGAAATCTATTATCAAATAATAAAATGTGTCCCGGCTTGAATTCTATGTTCTTTATCGAATTGAAAGAATTTATTACGACGACGTTTATAAATTATAGAAAAGAAATATTATTTTAAATTAAAAAATTTTTAAAAAGTTGTTATATTTTACAACGTATGTATGCTAAAATAATTGGATTCCCTTTAGTTCAAAAATAAGGTGAGGGAACTGGAATTCTGGTTTAATTTTTTTTTTTTTTTTTATCGAGAAAGAGAGAGAGGTGAAATACATTTTATTTATAGTTAATATATTGACCTAGAAAATTCTTACAAAGAAAATTATTACTTTTTATGGTTTTTTTAATTAAAAATAATTTAAAGATGGCACCTTCCTAACTGTGTCCATTATTATTGAGTCTAAATTTTTAAAGCAGAGTCATTTAAAAAAAATGCTCCAATTTACTCACTTTAAAATTTGGGATCACGATTAATTTAAATTATATAATAATATATATAACACTATTAAAGTACACAAATCGGAACAATTAATTAAATTAATTGGATGAAAATTATTTTTAATTATTATTGATTAATACCCAAAATGTTCACGCCAGCTAGAGAGTGTGAAATTCATTTAACTAGGCCTAATTTTTTGGCCTCTATTTCGTATATTAAAAGCCGCCACATTTTTACCACAAACACTTCAGCTTCTTCGTCCAGCACCTAAAAATGAAATTTTATATATTAAGAAATGGTATGTTCTAGAGTTCGTTAATGGAATTCATGAAAATGAATTTTCCAATTTCAGGCTCTTAAGGTGCGCGTCTCGCGGTGCAAATTTTGGGAGATTCCAGCGGCCACAATTCTGAAGCTATAGACCTCAAGTTTTTTTTAAATTAAAGCTATTTAAAATATCTACAACTTATAGAAGCCCTTTTTTTGATTTTCGAAAAAATAAATTTTTTTTTTAGCTTAATCGCATTAAATAAAAGATATTTTTCAAAAATTCGCTCTATAACTTATAGATAATTAAATTAGTAATCATTGTGTTAAAAAATAATTAATTTTTTACCCTTAATTAATTAGCTGGAAACTTTCAAATGAAATGGAATAAATCCCTTGTATTCCTATGGGAAAAACTAACGCCATCTCTTGCCGCCTCGAGTAACTCGGTAGTCAATCGTCTTCTAACGGCTTTTCGAGACGCGCACCTTAATAGACAGTATTAAGCCAGGGATGGGCAAATTCGCGATCCTTTTGGATTTAAATCCGAAGATCCGATCCGATCCAAGATTTTTAGATCTGGACCAAAATCCTTTTTTTGGGGAGGATCTTGGATCTGGATCGCAATCCAAATCGAAATGGGGGTGGATTTAAGGATTTTGATCGAAAGTCCTTTTGCTCTCTGGACTTAGGATCAGAGCGCTCATCAGAACCTTTATGAGGGATCGAGATCCTGGATTTTTGCGATCCTTTTCAAAGAATTACTAATCCCTTAAAACTTTATTTTTCAAATTGGCAACTCTCTCTGCTCACAATGTTCGTTAAATTTGGTAGAAATTCAGATGTTAATTCGGCAATTTCATTTGAAATTGGATAGGATTTCCGGATCAAATCGGATTTACGGATTGCAAGCTCGGATCGGATCTGCGGATTGGCTCAGCGATCCTTTTTCAAAATCGGATTGGATTTGTGAATCGGGTCGTCCGAGCTAATATATCGCAAGGATTTTGCCCATCCCTTTATGAAGCCCATCACCCCACTTTTATTATTTAATAATCTCTATATTTATTAATTAAATATCTAACAAATTTTGTGAGTATAAATGTTGTTTTAATTTATACGATAGTCATCGTTTCCACATTACACTCTAAGGAGTAGGTGAATTGCAGCCAGAGAAAATAGTCTCTATACCAATAAAACTCACTGAGAATAACACAACGTTTCAGTCCAAGTTTGTTCGTCTATCACAGGGGTGGCCAACCCAAATGAACTTGCAGGCCACTTTGGTATTACTCCGTATTATAAAATTATATATCCCCATATTAGTTTTAGATCCACTGAGGTTTTAAAAATAAAATAAATATTGCAAGGAGTAGTGGCTGAATGTATAATTTAAAATGAAGAGATAAAGACAGACAAAGCAAAATAAAGAATTTTTTTAAACAATAAAGACGACGTTTCCGCCGATTCTTCCGGCCTTCATCAGGACATGTGTTTTATTTGGCTCGAGCTTAGAGGGGCCCTTGACTGAGCTGCCTTTATGTCTTCATTATAAAATAAAATATATTTTGTAAAAATGAGATAAACCTCGCGGGCCCAAAATGTTCAAAGTGGGCCGCATGCGGCCCGCGGGTTGGCCACCCCTGGTCTATCATATGTTTTTCTGGTTGTTTAAAAATATTTTTTCTCAATGCTGCTTCAGTCCAGACGTTCATTTGATGAGTCTATGAACTTGTCGCTGAATCAACTTTGGAAAAAAATTACACAGGTGGAAAGTTCTAAATAGTTTTTTTAAATATCAAAAAACATCTTTTTTTTTTATATGCAGCTCGCCGCTTGTAGTAAAGAATTTTATATGGCCGAAGAGAAAAAGGTTGAATATTTGGTATAGTTGTTCCTCTCTGACTGCCATCCTCCTTATCTATCGATATCTACAGTAGCTTCTAAAATAAGATTCGACATTTTCTTATAAATGGACCCTGTTACGCATTAGTGTGTCAAGCGCCAGCTACCGAGATTTTGAGAAAATTAACATTAAAGTTTTTTATTTTCATTGGATTATATATAATTTTCTTTGTCAATTGTGCAAGTAACATAAATATAAATTTTTTTAGGACATATTTCATAAAAAATACTTATTCCGTGCTTAACACAATTTTTAATTTTTTGGCGCTTGACACACTAATGCATAACAAGGTCCAAATAAAGGTCAGGTGAGTAAAATAAATACTTCTTTTATTTTATTCCTCTAACCTTTAAAAATCTTATAAAAAATTCTCAAATAAATTTCATAAAAAACAACACAGTTTTGATGGCAGGGCAAAATTTTGAAATCCGCAACTAAATTATCCGAAATTTATAAATTTAGAGAAATACATAATAGATATTTCGACTTACCATTTGAACGTCATCAAGAATCCCCTGAGGAGCGCTGCCAGCTAATACTTTTGAACAAATAAAATCAACAAGAGTCGGCTCCGGTTCGCCAATATATTCAATTATTTTTTTATTTATCCAAGGTCTTATTCTTTTTTCCATTAATTGCTGATAAAATAAAATCAAAATAAGTAGGCATTTACGAAAAAAAAATAAATATTTTTTTTAAATTAAAACTTACATTATCAACAGCCGACCAGTCTATTTGGAAAGCAAATAGTGCTGTTTTGTCTGTAGGAATTTTATCAATTAATGTCTTTATATGTTTCCTCTTTTCTTCTTGAGATTTTGTGATTTCTTCTTTCTTCTCTTCCTTCTTCTTCTTTTCTTCTCCGTAATCTGCAAATAATAAGAAAAAACGTAAATTTTATTTTAATAAAATTTGAAATCATTATAAATTCAAGGAAGAGGAAGGATTTAAGAAAAAAAAAATTAAAATTATATTTTTGGCTGAGTCGACAAAATAAAATGAAAATTAAGTGAAGGGAGATGCCAAAAAATGAAATCTCACTTTTTTCGATTATCTGAAAAGGTTTCGTGGTCTATCTTCAATCCATTAATCTATAAATATGATTCCTATATTCTCATGATAAAATATATCTAATATATACTGGAAATTCATTTTATCAACGAAATTTTGGTAAATTTAATGCTTTACATCTTTGTAAAGTATTATGGTGCTCTAAATATGCGCACAATAAAAGCAAAAAACTGAAACAAGTACACAAATTTTGAGGTTTTTGAATCACCCCCCCCCCCCCCATTTTTATGTTATAAATGACAATTCTTTGAAATGGGAGTCACACATATGAAGGGGTCGGCTGCAGATATGCTAACCCCCAATTATGACAAACCCGACTTTTCAATACCATCAATTGACAGGGTGGTTTGGTTAAAACCACAGGTTAAAACCGGTTTTAACCGTCCAATCTTTTGACCAGTGGTTTTTATTGAAATAAATAAATTTCATATACATGTAGTATGTTTATATTTCGGGAAAATTAAATAATTATATAAAACATAAATCATTCAGAAATGGAAGATCTAAAAAACTGTACTTAAAAATAATTAAACAAAAATTTTATTTTTACAGGAATTTTGGACCAATAGTTTCAATTAAAAGTTGAAAGTTATGCAACTTTCTCTTACATTCGCTGTGCTTGTCACACCAGATTTTTTGTGTTAGGATATATATTTTTTTTTAAATTTAATTTAAGGCCTTTTTCAGCATCGGAGGACATTTATACCCCGTCCTTATTTATTCAAATTGATTGGTATCCAATACAATTTAAATTAATTTTGTGGTTAAAATCAATTTTGAACGGTTTTTACCACTTTTGACCAGAGCCCTAGACAAAATCTAAAAAAATGTTTTTTTTTTTTTAACCACCCTGTCAATTGAGGACTGTACTGTGAGGGACAATATTAAGTCCCCACTCATGCGTTTTCTACTTGTGATTATTTCATTGTTTTTATAAAAGAAAATGAAAATCTTTATTGGAAATTTTCTAGGTTTGAACCATGAAAGTTTCCATTAAAAAATATATATATTTTTTTAAAAACAATGAAATAATCACAAGTATAAACGCATGGGTGGGACTTAATGTTGTCCCTCACTTTACTTGTACAATTTGTTTCTCAGCCCTGACAGTAGCAAACAAACTTCCTATTGGTGTTTTGTTTTCAGTTTAAAATTGGAATATCTCTGAACTATATATTTGTGGATTAGCACTATCTTCGCCCGACTCCTTCATATGTGTCTAGATGGGATGAGAATGGATCTGATTTTTGCAAAATATTAATTTCATAGTCCTGGAAAAAAAATTTTAAACAACAATTATTTATAGGAACAATACTAACCAACTAGAATGTGTTAAGAGAAAAGAGCAAAAATAGATTTTCTCTCAATGATCCACTTTTTAAAGTCCATTTGTCTTTACTCTATTGTTTTAGAGGAATGGACCTTCTTTAACAGGGTCAGTGTTTGTGTTCTAGCTGTGAGAGATTAATAGACTACCAATTAATTTAGAGAAATATAGGGCCTAAGATCCGAAAAATAAATAAAAGCAAGTTCTAATAATAAGTGCGCGTATAATAAATTAAGAAATAAAGATAATTTAATAAAACGTAAATATAATACCTAATGGTACCAATTTCCTCTTCTTGCCTGAGCCAAGAGAGAGATCCTCATCATCATCTGTGTTAAAAACTTCTTTCAAGTCCATTTTCTTTTTCTTAATCTGTTGTTGATGTGGAGAGTTTCTAATTTTTATACCTAAAAAAAAAAAACAACATACATTTATTTTAAAATACTTAAAACATTGAGAATATTTATTATAAAGAACCGGACAAAAAAGCATAAAATTATGGATAAAATGTGCTTAGAAAAAGAATAAAAATCTTTAATAAAAGTTGTTTAATAAGCATAAAATTTGACAAAAAGCATCATATAAGCAACTTAAGCAAAAAAGCTCTGCACAAACCTTTCCACTAAATTATGCTATTATTACATTACTATTACTGTTACGAAATATTAAAAAGGACCAATATAGGCCGCAGGCGGCCCCACGCTAGAGTCTTGGAGAGGGGGAGGGGGGGTCTATGAGGGCCAAATCCCTTAATTGAATCTCATTCTCCTGAATATCTTCAAAGCCTGTAGAAATATTAAAAATATTTTTTTTTTTTAATTTATTTAATGTATTTTTCGGCATCTAAGGCCATTTCGATTCCGTCCCTTTTTATTTCAAATGATTAGTAGTAGTAAGATATTCAAATGAAATAAATTTGTCTCTCTTGGGAAGGTAAGAGAACCCTAGGCACGAGAAGCTAATGTCTTCTCTCTGAAAAACAAAATGTTAAAAAGGACCAAGATAGGAAAGAAAAGGCGAGGGCCCATCTCAGGCAGGCCCGAGTCAAAGTAGGGGGGCGAAGTCCCCGAAGCCCCGAAGGATTTTGCTGTTTTGAATTATTTTTAAAAATTATATAAATATACGTAAACTAATTTCAAATAATCACGAAGGAAAAAAGAAAAAGCATAAAAATAACAATCCCAATACACTTAGTTTTGTGTAATTAGTGAAGAAAATTAAATATCTAATCAATTTTATTATAAGGACATCGGCCAAAAATAAATACTTTTGCGTATTATCTGTTTATTTGTAAATATTTCGATTCCAGTGACATAGAGTCATCCTCAGTACAATCAACAGATGTTTTGCAAATCGTTAATTCCTCCCATCCAATATGACAAAACAGTTGAGCATTCATGGAATATTTACAAATAAACAGATAATACGCAAAAGTATTTATTTTTGGCCGATGTCCTTATAATAAAATTGATATCCTTACGGCCATCTACAAACAATTAAATATCTAATGGTTGCTTATAAAATTCAGCAATAAGCATTTTAGTTGTATAGAGAGGCTATGGAGTTAGTTGCAGAATAAGATGCAAATTAAAATTTATTTTCAGGATTTATTAGAATTGACAACCAACTGCAGTAATTGGTTTCGGTCACTCAGAACCATCATCAGGTCTGTAAATTTACAAAATTAATTAACAAAATAAGGTAAGAAGACATCGATATTTAAATTAACAATAAAACTTGGTTGACCGATGTTTTTGGATGTCTTACCATATTTTGTTCATTAATTTTGTAAATTTACAGACCTTATGATGGTTCTGAGTGATCGAAACCAGTTACTGCAAATCTATTAAATCCTGAAAATAAATTTTAATTTGCATCTCAACTAGAGATGGGCAAAATCGTTCTTTTTGAAGAAGGTCGTTCGCCGTTCGATCTATGAAACGACCCGTTCTCCATTCTTTTTCACTGTCTCTGACCCCCCCCCCACCGTCTCATTAAGGACAAAGGTTTTTTTTAACATTCACACTTTTTTCTCATTCCCACAGTCTTTTTCGGCAACTTTGGCTATATAAGACTTGACGATAACCGTTATTTATGGATCTATCTATATTGGGGTCCAGGCATTTCTATTTAAACCATTTGGTATCCAAATGGCTTAAATAAAATCATCGACTGCCTAGGGGCAGAACCCGTCGCGGGTTCGGTATAGAAGGTGGGCCAACTACCTACAAGCCCGGGGCATGAAGCAGGTTAATTTACATACTTTAGTGTTGAAAAAATATTTAATTTTATTTTAATATTCAAGTTGGATATTTACTAGCCCACAGACTTAATAAAAATAATCTGAAATAAAATGAATATAAATAATGTTTAGAAAAAATTAACGATTAGATATAATACTTTTATGAAAAATATTAATACCTTTTAATAAGTTAAAATTTGGCTTCATAATATTTTTAAAGTTCTAAGCTTTTCTAAGGCTTTAAGCTGTTCGTTAAAAAAATTACCATATCCATCGTTGTAACAAATGGCAAAATATTAATATCAAGTGTGCTATGGAATCAATATTATCAATAATTTGTATTTTTTGGACATATCGATACCTTTTATCATCATTGAGGGTTAAAAAATAGTTACTTCTATGCATTTTGATAAAAAATTAAACAAAAACACCAAAAAAAGCAATCTATAAGGTTAAAAAAAACAACGATATGAATAATTCAATGACAAATGTCAGTTTTGATTCCCCGCCACCCGAATTTTATCGATAAATCCCGAACAAGCTCGAAGAAATAAGGAAGAAAGGCTAAAAAAATGAACGGAGGACTGCCCGTTTGCCGAAGACAGGCCAAAACAAATGAACGGATGAACGGCCGTTCGCCAAACGAACGGATAAAACAAACGAACGGATGAACGGCCGTTCGCCAAACGAACGGATAAAACAAATGAACGGAGGACCGGCCGTTCGCCGAAGACAGGTCAAAGCAACGAACGGATGAACGGCCGTTCGCCAAACGAACGGATAAAACAGATGAACGGAGGACCGTCCGTTCGCCAAACGAACGGATAAAGCAAATGAACGGAGGACCGGCCGGTCGCCAAAGACAGGTCAAAGCAACGAACGGAGGACCGGTGAACGGCGAACGGTTAAAGGTGCGATCACACCGGAACCTGACTTGACTTGAGTTGAGTCCGGTGGCGGACCCAACCAATGTATTTCTATGGAGGTGCACACCTGCTGCCGAAACGGAGTTGAGCGGAGCTACGTCACGATACGGACTCTGGTGGCTAACCAATTTTGTTGGATCGGGACCTGACTCCGGCTGGCTGAGAAGCCAACATGGCCGACTTTTTCAATCAGCTGTTTGATTGGTTCCTTAATAAAGACATTTTTGGCAATATAAGGCTTTATTTAAGCAATAATAATACAAATAAATAATAATATTGAGATAACTTCTATTTTTTATTAAAAATTGCAGGAAATATATGTTAAGTCAAAACAAAGAGATTCGAATTTTTTTTTAATTAATAAGATATTATTTTTTAAATAGTCAATTAAGAAATATTTTTACTTAAAATTTAGTAAAAATATTTCTTGATATAACGATAATTAGTTTTATTAAGTTTATTTAGAAATAAATTGCTGGGAAGGAATATACTATCATTCAAGTAAAAAACATTGTTTACCTCTTCGACATACTTATATACCAAATAACAGAGAAGTAAGATTACGTCACTCCAGTCAAGTTTTAGTGTGTGACCCCCCTCAATTCGGATTCGGTTAGAACTCCAGTCAGTAAACACAAGTCAGGTCCCGGTGTGATCGCACCTTAAAAGCGCGACCCGTTCACTTCCGTTCACTTCGACGACCCGTTCTTCGCGACCCGTTCGCGAACGGAATGCCCACCTCTAATCTCAACCTCTAACAAACTCCATAAATATACTATACAACTAATATTGATCATTTCTTGATCTTTTTCGTTTGTAACAAGCATTTTGCTTAAAATCTGGTCATTATTTATTATTTACGGTAGTGTAGTTATAAATACCTATTTTCTCTTCATGACCCGTATGACTTCCTCCAGCACCACTGGACGCCACCGACGCCTGACTGCTATCCTCACCCTCAACAGCAGTATTGGGAATATGTTCTTCTTCAATGTCCATGGTTTGTGGAGGCATTTCATCACGGTCATCCCGGTCGTCATCGCTTGGTGAAGAAACTTGTTCCATTGGGGCTGATTGAACTCCCGAATGATGATCTTCTCCTGGACCGGATGTTGTCGCTGAATTTTGATGCGTGGTGATGTTCATTTGTGTGGCTGACGGAGAGGAATTCTCCACTGGTGCTTCATATTCCGCAGATCTTTCTTCATTTTCTTGTGGCGGAGGCGTTAAAGCTTCCTATGAGCATATATAATTTATATATTAAATTCATTCAAAATTTTAATTATAAAATTCAATTTAGCTGAAAATAATAAGTTATTAAACGAATAAAATGAAATGATTAATTTTAATTGATACAGTAGAACCTCGCTTAACGAGTACCTCTCGTATCGAGTAATTCGCGTAACGAACAAAACAATGACTTGCTTAACGAGCAACGTTGGCATAACGAATACAAAACACGGATTTTGAAGCCACACAGTCTCTCCAATTAGTTTATAATTTGGGTTTTATATTTAATATTTGCGCACTTTTTAAATTTAGTAAACTCTATCCCACTGGTTCAGAGTTAGCATCGTAGTGTCGCTTGTAAGCGCATATTTTCTCAAAATTGTGTTATTTGTAGATTGTGTTTGTCAATTAAAGGAGATATGGAAGCAGAGGCAGCCAAAAAAGAAAATTTTCTGAATACTTTACCAATCAGCCGGAACCGTTTCGGTATATTTATTTCGGTACAAACCATCCTCAGTCCATTAATTATATATACACCAATGAATGGACTGAGGATGGTTTGTAATAAACGTACCGAAACGTTTCCGGCTAATTGGTAAAGCATTTAGAGAATTTTCTTTTTTGACTGCCTCTGCTTTTATATCTCCTTTAATTGTGTTAGATGATTCACTCTTCTCAACAATATGTAACTAATTTTCGTTGAATAAACGTTATACATAACATTTGTGAATATTTTTTCGACATGGGCATGATCTTATTTTACATTATTTTATATGGGAAAAATTGTTTTGCATAATGAGTTTGATTCTGGAACGAATTATGCTCGTTAAGTGAGGTGGAACTTTATTTTAACATGTTTTGTTTGAAAATTTCAGCTAAAAATATTTGATCTTTGTTGATGAGAGAAGTGCCTCAACAACGATTAGAATAATAGACAGGAAGAGAGGATGTCAGCCAAAAAGAGAGCCAATAAAAATCTCAATCCAGAAGACGGTGGTGTATACCTTCACATTGCCAATAATCCCTTAAGAACTGATGATGGCTTTATTTAATTAAAACCGAAACGTCTTCTGGAATGAGATTTTTATTCAACAATAGGTGAGGGAGCGGGTTATCTAATTATAGCCGAAACTGTCTCCAA
This sequence comes from Euborellia annulipes, assembly GCA_023213315.1. Lineage (NCBI taxonomy): Eukaryota > Metazoa > Arthropoda > Insecta > Dermaptera > Anisolabididae > Euborellia > Euborellia annulipes. Next base: position 8,634 of record JAKCPI010019219.1, on the reverse strand, counting down.
TACTCATTTCGTAGTGGCTTACTTCCTGGCTGCCCGCTGCCTCACCTATTGTTGAAATACAACAACCACTTCACAAATTGTCATGAATTTTTATTCGATAGAGGCTCTCCTTTTGGCTGACATCCTCTCTTCCTGTTTATTATTCTTATATTTGATCTTTCTCATTGGGGAGGAGAAATGGCAGCTCTATTTCTGACAAGCTTTTAGATTTAGTAGTTAAAACGTTATAAATTAAGAGCAATTTCTCTTAAAAATTCTTATATAAAGTTTAAAGTGATTGTCCCTAGAGGGGGGAACACTTAGGCTATTTGTCCTTTGTGGATTCACAGACACCTAGCAGCTTTTTCTAAATATAAAAGTTCCCAGGAGAAGATTTAAGCTCTTACTTGCCTATTATATGTCGTTCTCGCTGTAATGTTGTCCCGATCAGGTGAGAAATAATCAAAAATATAGTTACCAGTTCAGAAGAGGCTGAGGCAGCTGCAGCTGAAGCTGCGTCTGCAGTCTCTTGTTTAACATTGATAAGAAGTTTCGGTCTATATTGCTCTTCTCTAGCTTCAAGTAATCTTCGATATTCGCTGGCAGGATCCTCATGTGATTCAGCGAAAATTTTCTCTTTAAGTTCTTCAAGTTCTTCTTTTTCACGTTGGCGATCACGTCCATCATGTTCTAATTCTCGTTCTCTTTCAGCAAGGCGCCTTTGAAGTTCCCTACCCTGTAAAAATTATTTGAATATTCTAATTATCTATAAAAATAAAAAAGAAATGAAAGATATTGAAAATTATTATGAATAAGTGTTCTGAATAAATTTAAATGAATATGGCAAAATAATCTTTATTCCTTAATATAAAAAATGTATATATATAAATTAGAAATTAACAAAATCTGCCCAAAATATAAAATGTTTTCGCTACAATCACCCCTTATAAAAAACCTTTTAGAATCTTGCACGACATTTTAATGTCATTTTAATAAAAATCATAATTTTTTGCCTTTAATTAATTATCTTCGTGTAAGCTCGAGATTTACTTGTCGGTATTTGGAGCAGATGGTACGCTGTAGAGGATATTAAAAGACAAATCCTTTTGGTTTGGCTTTTATTGGGGAAACTTAATTATGGCCATAATTATGTAAACTTAATTATGGCCATAATATAATTAAGTTTCCCCAATAAAAGCCAAACCAAAAATTTGTCTTTTAATATCCTCTACAGCGTACCATCTGCTCCAAATACCGACAAGTAAATCTCGAGCTTACACGAAGATATAATAAATACTCTTGTCTAGTTTTCGGTTTTAAATTTAATTAATTAGCTGGAACTTTTCAAATGAAATGGAACAAAACGCTTGTTTCCCAATCGGCTATTAACGGTTTTTCGAGAAACGCACCTTAAACACTAAATCTTATAATTTCATTTTTTGGAGTTTAGGCTTTCACAGTTGTTATCATTAGTAAAAGAATTTGATTTTCGGTTTAAGTGTGGTTTCCCGTTTATTTGTAAAAATTACAACGTTTCGGCCACTCATTCTGTGTCCGTCTTCAGGTACAATTCAGCTAAGATTATAAAGGTTGTCACATCTGTGACAATCTCATTTGAATTAGTTAAGAAAAAACAAGATGGCTGAATCAACTTTCTCAACTAATTAAAATGAGATTGTCACAGATGTAAAATCTTTATAATCTTATCTGAATTGCATCTGAGGAAGGCCACAGAATGAGTCGCCGAAACGTTGTAATTTTAGTGGAGAAATTGTTGATATCAGCCAAATAGGGATTGTCCAGGTTAATAAAACTCCCAGAATAAGACGTTTAGGCATGAATTTATTTGGCCATCTTCAGTTATATGGAATTATGCACTATGTGTATAATTTCCAATAACTCAGTTATATGGAATTATACACATAGTGCATGGCCAAATAAATTCAGGCCGCAACGTCTTATTCTGGGAGTTTTATTAACCTGGACAATCCCAATTTGGCTGATATCTCCAATTCTCCACTATAATCACATCACAGCCACAACCTCAAAAAGCTACGCTGTAATTTTTACAATTAAACCACAGTTAAACCGAAATTCAAATTCTTTTACTACTTATAATTTCATATTTTGTTGACAAAAAATTACCTTATAATATTTAGGATCATCTCTTTCATCGTCATAATCTTCTAAAAATTCCTTTAAACGTTTTGCTTCCTTTTCCCTTTCAGCTTCTCTTAATCTTTCTCTTTCCGTTTCTTTTTCATATTCTTTTGCTCGTCTTCGTTCTCGAGATTCCCAATTTCTTAAACGTTCTTGATAAGCGGCTTCTTTTTCCCGTGCTCGTCGTTCAGCCTTTTTCTTTTCTTTTGCCTCCTCCTCTTCTTCTCTTTCTCGTTGCATATCACGTTCAGTTTTCTTTTGTAATTCATCTCGATCTCTTTCCCTTTCTCTTTCACGTTCTCGCTCTCGCTCCCTTTCACGCTCCCTATCTCTTTCTCGTTCTCGTTCACGGTCTCTTTCTCTAAAAATAAAAGACCTTTTTAACAATATTAAAATTTGTGAATCAGAATGTCATTTTTATTGAATAATTTTAAAAATAAATAACAATATATATAAATACAATGCCAAGGAAGTTAGATCTGCAGCCAGGAGAATAAAAAACTATTTTAATTTCTTTTGGTCAACGTTTCGGACGCCAATCGCGACCTTCTGTCTGTAGGTCCCGAAGAAGGTCGTGATTGGCGTCCGAAAGAACGTCGACCAAAAGAAATTAAAATAGTTTCTTATTCTCCTGGCTGCACAACTTCTTTGCGATTGATATATAACAGAAATTTTACATAGGGATAGTGATCCGCAAACAATAATAGGTGAACATATACATACCTTGAGTGAGAGCGTTTCCGATTTTTAGAACCTCGTAATTTACTACTACTGGAATAACTATCTGGAGAGAGGCTTCGTCTGGGGGATCCCACTCCGCCTCCACTACCAAGGCCGCCAGGACTACTTCCTCCTGCACCACTTCCTGTTCCACTCACATTCGGTGAATGGGGTGATGAACCACGAGACTTTCTTTCTTGCCTTTCACGTTCTTCACGTTCTCTTTGCAGCTCGCGACGTTTTCTTTCCACTTCTTTTTCTTTTTCTTCTTCTTGCTAAAAATAAAATAAGAAAAATTATCTTAAAATCTTTGTGGCTGGAAGTATGATCAAAGCGGAGAAATTCCAAGACATATGCAACTAAAATTATTTTTTTATTATGCCGTTACTGGCTGACGTTTCGGCCACTGGACTAGGCCATCTTCAGAGCTAAAATATTTTCGTACATACTAATATGCAAATTACTAATGAGCCTGTATTCAATAGCATCATTCTTTCGTTGTCCTATGAGTGCTCCGTTCTTGAGAATGTGTCACTGAATTTGTAATTTTCATTTATTCTCGCCCCCGGCTCTGAAGATCGCCTAGACCAGAGGCCGAAACGTCAGCCTGGAACGGTATAATAAAAGAAATAATTTTGGCTGCATATGCCTTGGAATTTTTTTTTTGACTTCGCCTAAATACAATAATAGGTCCACAGAAATATAATTAATGAATTATAGGTCCTAAATTTAAGAGGACGTCTACTAATTACCTTCATGATTTCTCGAAATTTTCCAATTTCTCGAGTGATTAAATCACGTTTGCCTTCTTCTATATCGACGTCATCAAGATACTGAAAATGAAATAGTATTTAATTTTTTTATAAAAGGAAAACAAAATTGCTTGAAGTTGTGGCTGTGATATGATTATAAAGGCGGGATGAAAATTTATCTCTGAACTTGGACACAGGAACCCATAATTTTGTATGAAGCAAATAAATTTTATTATTGACAAATCCTGGTTAAACCCCATGTGCGTTTTGCAGTTATTATTATTTGAATCCCGGATCCCGTTTATTTTTATTTACCCGTGGTGCTTACGTGCACGAAGACACACACCTCAAACCCAACAAGTCACTGGCCGTAGCCACCAACCCTGTGAAGTTACATCATTTCCTATTTCTAAATTCTCCTCCTGCGTTCATTTTAGCTAATGAACTAATCCTTATTTCTGGATCCTTTTATCCAACCTCTTCTATGCTAGGGAAGATGTCCTAGTTTGAGGAGGGACTCCCTCAGCACCGACGTGTAGCCTACTCCTTTCGAGGAATGCATCCCTGAGAGGAAACCTTTACTTTCCTTCCACAGGATGGGATGTTACAACAGCTTCTCTCTTTATAGAGTTGCCAGGGGCTATTGTGATCCAATATTCCAATCCAGTGCCTGAAGATTTGTTTAAAATATTAAATATGTTTTATTTAATCACGCCCAGGATTTGAACAGGAATCTCCTTTGTAGACGCCGACCCTCTAGCGCGCTACACCAGTGACCCCGCCCCCCTGCGCTTTGCAATATATGTATAATTTCCAAAAACTGAAGATGGCTAAACAAATTCAGGCCGAACGTTTTATTCTGGGAATTTTATTGAACCTCAAGGATTCCAATTTGGCTGATCCCTCCCTCCATTATCATCATTAAAAAAATCCTTACTAGGGGTGTTATAGAATTTTCCTCTCCTCCTCCTTGACTTAATTTCATTAATTTCTCTTGTGTTCTTGACATTTTCCGGTCTTTGGACGCTTCTTCTCGAGCCTTTGCTCTTTCTGCTTTATTTGCAGCGGCAATATTATTCATGTCAGTTTCATAATCCTCTAAAGTTGCTTTGATTTTTTGAAGTGCGATCTGAAATAACTTCAAAATTAGTATTTTTATTTATTCTCAAAAAAGGCTTTTAATATCCGAACCAGAATTTTTTATTGTAAATAGGCTAATCTAGAAAAAAAAATAGAAATTCTAATTTCCAAATGCGAAATCTAATGAAACAAAAAAAAAGAGGATCAATTTGAACGGAAAAAAAATTAGAAAAAGAAGAAAGCAGCATAAAAAAGGACAGCAGAATGACATTCAGGATATATGAAGACCATTTGGAAGTGTATGGATTAATCCAATTTATAAGAAACTATCAGGTCTATTCTCTAAGCAAAAACGTAATTCATTTTAACACCTCCTTGCCTCAAATTGCTATTCTGTAAGCAAAAACTTTAACGGAAAAGCGTTAACAATTAGTCAATAGTGTTAAAAATTAATGTCATGTCTAGGGGATGCCTTTAATATATTAGGTCTGTTCGATTATAGCTACCAGGGCGCCAGGCGCATGCGCATTAAGGAAAAGCGTATTGTTTTTCGTTACTGCGCATGCGCCGGAAGCCTATTAATATACTATTAATAGATTAGGAATAACAAATCAAGTTAATAATGAGCATGCGTGAGGGGTTATCAAGGGCTGTAAAAATACGAACAAGCAGAAAACGTAGCTATCTTCATATGGATAGTTAACATCTGATGCTAAAAACGTCGTTGTTAAAACTTGATTTAGAGAATAGCATGCATTTTTTAACGCTGATAATATTACTTTGCTTTTTAACACCAAATTTATGAAGATGTTAAATTTTATCGTCTGTTTTTAAAGAATAGACCTAATTAACAGGCAATTGAAGAAGCAAGTCTATAAGCGCACCTAGATAATGTTTTTAATTTTTTTAATTCTGGTTCGAATTAAAAAAAAATACAAGAAAATCAAATACTTTATCAGATTCTTTGATTGCATCGTCCATATAATCCTCATCATCAGCTTTTTCATCCTGCAATGGGGATCTGCCTCGCAGCTTTTTTCTTTTTTCTTTGTATTCGTCCAGGACGGTTTTAGTTTTGGCATCAACCCGAGCAACCAGACGTTTTCCACCCAATTCGTAATCGTGTAATAATCGAATTGCACGGAGGCCAGCATCAGGACAAGCAAACTCGCAGAAACCAAATGCTGTTGGCAGAGAAACAAAAGAAAACCAATTAAAACGGTTAATTCAAGGCATTAATAGATAAAATTCTTTATTTATTTTTTTTTTTTTAACAAGCACACATCTATAAATGTACATTCCCTCGTTAAGAGAGAGCACACCTTAAGTCCAGATCATAAATGAATTAATTTAAAAAAAATTAAAAAAATTTAGGTTTAAAACGATCTGGATTATAAATAAATAAATATTTTAAATTATATAAACTAATTTCATTAAAAACTTGTAAAAATTGAGTACTAAAATTTTGAAAATTTCCAATTTCAATGGAAAATCTTCTATATAATAAGAATGTAAATATAAAAAAACCCAATCTTTACAAGGCAAAAGAAATTATTAAATAATTTAATAAAAAAATTAAATTAAAAGAAAAAAAGAAATTAAAAAAAAATTAACATTTCCAGTTGGAAAATTGATGTTGGGTTTTTTGATTACCTTTCAGTCGTTTCTGCCCCAGGGAGCATTTTACTTAACACTGTAAACAGACACAAATGAACCAGCAGTTGATGGCTTGGAAGACCCAAGCTCAAGGTGACATGTCAAAAAAGATAAAAAAAAAAAAATAATAATAATTACAAATATAAAAGATCCATCATAGAATTTTCAAAGAAAAAAAATTGGCCCAGCGTAATAGAAATTTAAAGAATTAATTTAATTTATTTATTCCCAATCAAGGAATTGGTTAATTAAAAGGGCCTAGAAAGAAGCAAAGGAAATGGGTCAGAAACCCTGAATATTGATCAAATTTATTTTAAAATTATAAATATATTTTTAATAATAATTTTTTTGAAGATAAATATGATCAATATTCTTTTGGGTTTGGATTATTCTAAATTAATAAAGAAATGAAACTAATTTCTAAACGAACTTAAAACACATTTCTAAATTCTGCAAAAAAGATCATTAAAAAAATTAAAAAAAATAAAAATAAAAATCTGTTAGAATAGCCCATGCAGTGTTGTTTTGGAAAAAATAAATTTTTGATAGTTATTAAGAAGTTTTAACATAAAATTGAAATTTATACTCTTAAATTCGCAATCTCTCTTATTGAAACATGAAAAGAGGATTTTTTCTAGCAAAAGGATTTGATAATTGAATAGTTTTTGATATCTATTTATTTGAATTAGATAGCTATTAATAATATTCTACAAAGGTTCTACGAATCATGTTATTTAACAAATTTTGAAAGTTTTTAGTGTAGACCAGTATATAATTAATTTAATTTAAAAAGTAGGTAGTTTCTTTCTTGGCCAATTCACAGATGGTAATAGAGGATACAAATAAAACGAATTTCTTAAAAAATTAAAGTTTTGCCATTATATTGTATATATACTTTATATATATATTGCAAAGATAAGTTTTCTCGGGTTAAGTCGCGTGGGGTGCTGAGATTAGATTGACCGCAAATCTATATGAATATGAAAAAAAAAGGAAACACAAAAAAAAAAAAAAATAAAAATCAAACAAAGCAATGTATTGAAAAACTAAAATTAGAGTAAAATGAAAGAGAAAAAAAAAAAATAAAATAAAAATTTTTTATTAATAAGTATTAGTGAGGGTTGGTAACACTAATAAATCCGAAAAAAAAAAATTTAAAATTTATTTTTCCCCCTTGCATCTCAATCTGCAAAAATTTTTTAATAAAAGTAAACCTCTGGTTGTACGACTTCTATATGAATAAGAATTATTGCTAGTGTGGTTGAGGGTCCGGTGACCTAGTGCAAGTCGAAGGACCCTGTTTCCCGGCTTCAATCACGAAAAAATTTTGTTAGATTTGATAATTTATATCAGAAGCATTGAAGTGCAAATTTAATTATCAACAATTTTAGTGTAATTTTTTATTAAATTTTTCAACCGTAATATAAGTTGAATATTTTTCGAGATCTATATAATTGAATAAGATATTAGTATTCAAAATACCTCGATTTGGACTTTAACTGAGTCAGAGATATATAAACGCCCCAAGGCCTCCGAAAATCGAACCCAGGATCTCCAACCTTTCCAGGGCAGCGGTGTTCTGTCCATTGCACCAGGTCGAAAAGACTGGAGATCTTGGGTTCAATTCCCGGACCTCACCAACAAAAAAAAAACACTTCTTTTTAAACGTAATATATATCAAATATTAATTATATACAGGTATATATAATATCTGTTAATTGAAATAACAATATAATATACTTAATAATAATATTTTGGTTTAAGTTAGAGATTTCACAGTATTAAATAAAAATACTTGATTTCGGAAAAAGATTTTCTAAAAAAACAAATATATATACAATAGATTAAAAAATAGAAGATTGGAAAAATTAATAAGAGAAAGTAAAAAAAATAAATAAACAATCGAAGGGATTTAAATTGCTAATCTAGAATAAATATTTCTAGATTAGTAATTGGTTTATTTGTGTAAGATAGAACTTTTAGGCCATTAATTCTTATATCTAGCGATCTACATTCAATAATTTAAAAGGAATCAAGTATTTTTATTTAGTATTTTAGCATAAATGCATAGTATTTCAATTTTATGTTAAGAAATTTTTTAAACAACAAATAGACTAATAAAATTTTGGAAAAATAATGGGATTTAAAATGCTAATCTAGAATAAATAATTCTAGATTAGTAGAGATTACAACACTGCGACCCATGCATGTGCCCACTTTCTCGAAGAGGAAACCAGACCCACTAGCCCACCCCCTGTGTTATGATAGATCAAAACCAAACTAGGTG